>JARHVA010005894.1:475000-530000 GCA_037957365.1 Torreya grandis
GTGATGGCCAAATAGATTCCAATCCATTGATACAATCATGGTTTACTTAAATAGAATTTTTAGGACCAATGGTGGATTATCTTTGATCACCCACCTTGAAACAATAACTAGGTCCTACTACATTTTATGAGAAAATTATAGTTTGAGTTTGTGTTGAATGAAATCCCAAATTATTTTGATTTCTCAGAGTTTTAGGGAATAAAAAATGGCTTTGCATAGGATAGGCTAGTTTTGCATCTTGAAACTAATAAAATAATGAGAGAACATGCTAAAAAAACCCATACTCCTAAGACACTACATCTATAGTCTAGGAGAATATATATATTGATAATTTCTATGCACTTAAGGAACTTACTAGGCTCATCCATTAAAGTTTATCATACCCCTCCTTGGGAGGGTGGACATGGTGAGGATTCGACCATCATTTCTACATGTTGAGCTCACTTATGAAAATTATGTGGTGTTGCATGAAATATACCTAATGAGGATGAGGATTATTTCATGCAACCCACTTGTGGTGATTTTTCCATTGACATAGATGATATCGACATTTCTATGTTTTAACCATCTACATTTCATTCGATTACCTTGCATAACACTTCCTAGGTATGTTGAATATTTTACTTATTACACAAAAATGTTAGAATATTTAAATTTAAAATATTTGTATAATTTCAAAGGTAATTTGATGTATATTAACTATTTGTATGTTGAATCATGCTATTGGAGTCTAGACAAGTATGTGTGTTAGTCATTATGAGCCTATGTTTTATACCTATATAGAAGTAATTTATAAGCATCAATTAATATTATTATTCATTGTATATATGTGTGTGTATGTTGAAGTGATGGATAGATATTTTTTATGTTCAGTTGATGACCATAAAAACACTCTATTGTCTATAGGGGAAAGAATAAATGTAGATGTTGATGCTATTATTTCATCTACATAATAAATCTTAAAGGTACATGGTATAGTTATATATTACATAATGTTTAATCATAAATGTGGATGTTTTTTGTAATTTTCCTCTATACTTGTGCAAATAATTGATGCATAAAACAATTTTTTATACATACTCCTATGATGACATCTTCTGGTCATGTTAACATGATTGGTAGGGGTGGCATGGTATAGTTAGACAATTTAATTTTTTATTTTTCATATTATATTTCAATGATTTATTTTATGAGATAATTTTTAATATTAATTTGTTTATGTATATATAAATTTTTAGGGACCTACACCTTCCATCATCAAGAGGTCATTGACTCTTATTAGTGACATGTTTCACACTCCTATTAACCAAAATGAACCTATCATCGACCCTGTTGAGAACTAGTATCAAATTGATCTTGACTACTAGCTTATGATAAGTGAACTTATGAATACATTTTATATGATTGTAAAAATTTAACATGTTAATTTTCAAGTATCTTGTTGCAACATGTACAATTTATAACAATATTTTCATATTAATAGTTGGATCTAAAAGTGAGTTTGAAGTCATAGGGGACTCATAGTCAATCCTTGTAAAGACCTTTGGTTGTAATGAAGGCATATAGGGTAGAGGTTTCAATAATCAATTCAAAGAGAGTGATGCATTTTGATGATTAGGAGATCATGCCTTATGACATTTTGTTGTATACCTATATGACATGATTTATAGTTCTTTGGCATGTTGTATACCCATATATGGCATTATATCAGGTATTATACTATGTTCACATTTTTTAGACCTTTATGTCTTTTATGGATATAATATATATACATATATTGTTCAACATTTCAATTTTTAAACATTTCAGTATATTTAATGTTGTTAAAATGCATGGAAATTTTAAGTATAATTATGTTAACATATTATTCAATAATTTTTTTGATTTTGAACATATTTCACACTCTTTCATAAACACATGTTTACAACCTTTCATAATATATTATATTGGATTGGTATTACAAGACCAATAGGTTTTGATTTAAGTAAAATATAATAATCTAAAAATATCTACAAAACATCTACCTTTGATACCTATGATTCCAATGTTGATCCCAAAATAACCTGACTCAATGCTTTGTCCTCGCTCTTTTGCTCTAGGTTCATGGACTTCCTCACTAGAATCACTTATTATCAATACCAACACTCTCATATGATTATTTAGGATTTTTATATTCACCTCAGTCACTTATTAGGATTCAACTCACTCTAGAATCTCCACTCTACTCTTGCAATCAATTATGTCTCTATCTCTCAATGCACCTTTTAGGCTTGTCTAGGCCTATTAGAATTTACATTATCTATTCATGTAGAGTTACATCCATTATATTCCAACCTCTTACCATATATTAAAACATTCCAACCAACTTTCCTTTAAGGCCCCAACTTAACTCGTGGTACATATCTTCCACTTTTGCCCAAGTAGGGTTACAAGGCATAATAAGCTTAATTTGGATTCTCAAATCTTCTTATTTCCCATGAGATAATATTTATCACTCTTGAATCCAATATAATTATTATAATACTCATTTAAATCCCAAACAACTATTATCACAAGTTTTGACCTATACTCTACCACTTTATCCACTTACTTCCCCTTGTTGGATTCAAGGACTAGGCCTAACTAGGTCTACAATATATCACTTGCTCTTGTATCTCCTTATAAATTAATACAATGTCACTTGTAAAAACTTGAAAAAAATTATTCCTAACTTATCTAAAGTTACCTTAAATGCTCAAGTCCCTTATTAAACTCATTTGGCACTACTGTCCTCATTTAGGACTTTCCCTTGGGGGTTTTAACTCTCTATCTAATTGAGTTTTGGTGATAGTTCACCTCATAGACCTTCTATAACCTATAATTTAACTTATAAACTTCAAATTTATTTATCCACAACCTTATACATACTATCATACTCTTTGAACCGTTCAAACAGAAGAAAATAGTTTTTTGGTGGATTTAAATCCTTAACTAGGGTTTTAGAATTCTAACCTAGATGAGAGCATTCATTATTTTATATCTCCACTTGGACATAACATTCAAAACTGATTATACTTTTAATATACCATAAAAATCTTCTTATCAATATGTTCACAAAATTCTCCACTTAGTAGGACTCAAAAGATGCAAGATTTTCCACTTCTTAATGATTATCCCAACAATTTTAGATCACAGACCTACAATCCTACAAGTCATTCACCATATCACCTCATTTAAAACTTAAAAATACTCACACACCTTAATATATATAATTATGATTTTGATCTTAAAATTTTCATTTGCTCAATACCTTGTTCTTGGTCCTTTTCACTTGGTTTGAATTGACTTTATCTATAGACCCTCTTTTTGTCAACACCAACACTACCTTCTATTTCCTTATACTTTTGATATTCACATTAGTCACCTCTCAAGATACAACTCACTAGAAAATATCCACTTTCCTCTTTCTATTCAATCTTCCTCAAAATCTCCACTTTCTTTCTTGAGTAGGTCTTGGCCTCATTTCCTTACACACGATCTTAACACTTAAAACCACCTATAATAACTAACAACCTCCTAAAATTACTTTCAAAATTCCCACAAACATACCTTATCTACCTCAACTCTTCTCTTATGTTCTTTCACAATTTTACCCAACGTAGGAAAAAAGGCCTAATAGGCCTAGTTCACTCTCTCACTACTCATTTTATCACTACTCATTATTAGTTCTAAGGCATTCATTCTCATTTCTAACCTTCCTTCTATGTTCCTCATATTCATTCCAATCTGAATCAACTATGATCAAATCATTACATCTCTGTCCCTTCAAGTTTCTCACCTTCCTTCCTCTTATTCTCTTAGCCCTACAATGCCTAATTATTTTTATTACTATCCATTAATGATATACCTTCTATTCTCGGTCCAATGACCATTGTAAAAACTTAAACACCTCATTCACAACTTCTTGTAACTATTATCAAGATATCAAGACCCTTCTTGATCTCACCAAATAGCTACACTCTCTTATATACCTATCCCACTAGGGGTTTGGAATTTTTTGGGAATATTTTTTGCTTATATATCATCTTTTAAACCTGATACAACCTCAATACCACCTCCAAAACTTTAAAATAACCTATTCCCACTATTCTACATAATTTGATGCCCTTTGTATGGACCAAACACAAGTTATAGGCATTTTAGTGCATAAAGACACTAACTAAGAGGGATTATGTCCTTATATTAATCATGAAGTAAGTTAGAATGTTCAAAGTAGGCAATAAATAGTTTTATCATCCCTATCAACATGTGTTAACTTGGTGTTATGATGGCCTTCTAGAGAGATGTTCTAGGAGATGTTTCATTTACCTTTTAAAACATCACTACCCTCCTTGATTGAGGGGTTACACACCTAAATAACTCCCTCCAACACATTCACATTTATTATTTACACCTCATGAAATTATTTTAAACTACTCAAATTGATGCAATAGGTATGACATCTCATATGCTCACTTTGTCATCTTGCCAAGCTTGTCAAATTTATAGTGAAAACATGCAACTTGGTTAATAAATATTATTTGTCAAGATACCAGGCCTAATGAGGATTTTAACATCATTTTAATATTTTCATAGACCTCCATGAAAAAATTTATCCCTCTACCCCACCTGAAACTCAAAAAAATGCCATGTTTGGTCTTTTTAGGCCTCAAGAAGCCTTGAATTTTCTTAGGGGGTCAAAAATGAGTTTTACAGATCACCAAGATCCCTTATTATTCTCATTGGATACATTTAAATTTGTAAAACCTATGGGAGTTATAAAAACATATAAATTCTTCATAAATTTCCCATAAAAAATTCTTTCTAAATTGCGTGTTTATTGCCCTGTAGGGGGAATAAAGGTGTTTTGAAATCACTTAGGATCATTTTGTATCTTTATAAGGTTGATGATAATTTATTAAAGTCTAAATAATATTATAATTAATTTATGGACCACATTCTTAGCCTCTGATCACACTCTATTAGGAGATGGAACACTCATTCTGGCCTCAAACAACATTGACAACAAATGTTATCAACATGTGAGACAAGTTAGAGATATTTACATATGTGTCCTCATGGCTAAGAAAATAATTTAAAACATGTTGGGGATGTATATTAACATATAGGACAAAATTATCATCCTCCAAGCACTCCCAGTTAGGATATAGAGCACCCATTCTAGCCTCTAGATGATATTTCCCTATAAGGCAACATTATTATTTTTAGGCAAACATTAGATAGAAATTTTAAAAAAAACTAAAAGTCATATACACGAACCAAAAGAATCATCCTGTGCATGTGTAATTCATCTATGTGCACCACTAATCCCATTATAATAACCTAAAAGTGGTAGTTGGATGCTATGAGTGTTGCTTGGGCTACTCTATCCATAGGATTTTAATATACTTATTCTATATCCTTAGAATTGAATTTCTAGCCATGCAACAAACCTTGATCACTTATATAAAGTCAAGACAAAGTCCCTAAACTATCACCTCTAACCCAAATACAACTATCCTAGAATTTTTCCAAAAGGACATTAGTACCACATTTGGGACACTACAACTACATGTTGCTAGTGTCCCTAGTTGGGCACTTTTGTCCTTAGCCCTAACTCTTCTCAACATATACTTTTTAAAATGTGTATCCCTCCTAAGATCGGCCTAAGATTATTTTCTTATCCACACAAGAAATAAAAACCTATATATACAATTGTAATCTACCTTTGTTCACTAGATGGAAAAAAGATGCAAAAACTATTCAAAGCTAGGACAAAGTTTAAAAATATAATGGGACATTATCCCTATTCTGCACTAATTTATGTATACTACCGTCTACAACACCCCTAAGTCTAGTTTTCAAGTATTCATATGCTCAAGCACATTCAAGGCATCCAAGGACACTCTCATTCTAGCATTCACTTACACATACATTAAGCAGTGGGTCAGAGAACTACATCAGACCTGATCCCTCTTTAGATTTTTTGGTATGTAGGCAATTATATAAAAAATGGGGTGTTGAGGATGTTGAGTCTATCCTAATAATACTCTCGAATTTTTCTTATATAAAATTTGAAAATAGAACTAGGGTTTTTACACAAAATTAATCTTTGTAGGTACAATATACAACTACAAGATTCAACTTCAAAAGAATAGAACACATAGACACAAGTGCAGATGCTCCATATAAATATTAATAGTCCCACAAATAAGACATTAATGCCATATGTTAGACACTACACATAGATGGATCTACTGTCTAGTGAATAGATGAATATTATAAACCTACTTGTAACACTTAAAGCTACTTAGATATCCAATTTTAGAACTTAGATAATTTGTGATAGTCTATTTTCAACTAAGTTTATATTTATCCATATTTTTTGTTATTACTAGAAAGTAAATCAAGGTCAAATTCATTTAAAAATTAGTAGGTTCATTATTTCAATTTTGTTAACTAAATTATATATCTCACCCACTTAATCAAACATAGGTAATTACAAATTTAAAACCCTAAAAGGTTAAGAAATTGGTGAACATATCGTCACTTTAATATTGCATCAAATCCTAGCTTGTATTAATCCAAATTTCATGCAATAAATTTTAGGCTACCTACGTTTGATTTTATGATTTAATATAAAAAATGTAGCTAATTAAAATATATTTTACATTAAGGTTTCAATTTATTTTACATCTAATTTAAATTATTTTAATGAAACCCTAGATTCAAAAACCCTAACCATAGACACAATTAGGGTTTGTATCCTTTTCTAATTGTACTCAAATTTCATAGTCACATATATTCTAATTCATATCATCATGATAATAATGATATAAGAAATAAATTACTTTTTATTTCAAAGTTTCATGCTTTCATTCACATATTTATTCCCTTTAATTCATTTTTAACTAAGAAAAAACATCAATACATATATAGATGATTCTTACTATAAAATACATTATTCATCATATTCCATAACTTGTTATTTTTATTCTATGTGCAAAATAATTAGGACATTATTATTTAATCACATAGACATATGTATATATGATGTTTCAAATCAACTAAAATATATTTTACGTTCCATTATTTATTTTGTTGGCTATCTTTCTTATATATGAAATTCCATTAAAAATAAAACCCTTACACACATGTAGTATTGAGTACATAAACTAACCACTATGTTTCAAGTTTCAATTTCATATCTTATGCACAGGAAAGAATCCCTTTCTCCTTCTCATCTCCATAAGGGTGATACCTAATTTACCTATAACCAACCATTCTATCATTTCTACACGAGATGATGCAACCTATAAAACTATCATTAATACCCCTACTTAGCCTATTCACACCTATTCCCTACAAGGTGTGTGCTTATGTGTTCAAATAGAAATAACTAGGGTTTGTACTTTGGAAACTCTATGTGATCAACTTATTAGTATGAGAAAGATAATTACATGTTTATAAAATAAAAATCAAATAGTAAATGAAAAGATTACAACATTGTAGAAAACATTTACAAGATAAAGGCCTCCAAGTCACAATAGTTCAAATCTTGTTTACATACCTTCAGCTGGTCAATTTCTACAAAAAAATGTTATATATCAGAACACAAAATAATGAAAAAGTACATCTACTTGACCAATGATTCAAAAAGTGTTCTAATGTCAAATAACAGATATAGTGTGATACTAAGGGACATGGCTAACGCTAAGTTGAGAAACATACCTCCTTTACACCCAATGAAATAATCCAGATATTTTTTACGTATATCAAAGAATGCATGGGAACTACACTAATTCATGTTTAGCATTGAAAAGAAAAATACAATAGATAATGGATAAAAATGAATCACACAGTGACACTTCATCCAAATAACATAAACTGGAACATCTACCAATTCAAAAAGGGTTAAATTCATTAAGAGTACAAAAATAGTTGGCAAAGCATAACTTAGAACAACAAAAGGTTCCAAAAGCATAATCATATCAATAAATAGTAAAACAAGAATAGATAAATCAATCAAATATACCTCTCCAAAAGGAGGCTCAACATTCTAAATTATATAATTTTGGTCACAAATATCTACAATAATTTGATTATCATGGTCAAGGTTTTGGAAAACAAGCCTGAGGCATAACTTCTCCTATTCTATCAGTTGATAATGTTGGTCAACAAGGCTTGGTATTTATTGAAAATCCTAAGTCACATTAGTCATACATAAAGTTTATCAAGGTAAAACATATAGATACATAGAGACACAAGAAATTTTAAAAAAAGAACTAGATCTTAAGTTGCATAGTAAAAATCATGATTAACAAATAAGTATTCTCAAAACAAGGTCTCTAGAAAAATAGCCTACACAACATCATATATTTACAAAAGGAATAATTTCAAAGGGAAAGATTATAATCAATACTCCAAAACACAATTAAGAAAGATAAACTCCACAATATGAGGTAATTCTTTATATCACACCCAGTTATTATGATTTTGATGTGGAATAATATTATGAATCTAATGATGAATAATACTCATATTCCTATTGTAACAATATTCAACTATAACATAGTAATCACACTACATAAGAGATCATCTTTCCTATTTTGAACACAAGCCATAGTGATAGTGAGTTTCCAATGAGACTCATTGGTCAGTATGGTTCCTTGTACATACTTCCTTCTATCTCACTCCTTATACATAATTTATTTTTGTATACTTGTACGTAGATTATACTCAAAAAACAAAAAAATAATATAATATATCAAAATACATAAACATTCAAATATTTCAAAAATATAATTTTTTAATAAAACTTTAACGCATTACTTTGTTTACATTTATACTACTTACCAAATATTGCATATTGTTAGTTATTCTAGTGTATTTAGTTTTATCATACACATATGCTTCACTTGTTCTTGTTGAGTGCTTGTACATTATAAATAGGTCTCTAATCCACTACCTAGATCTATACCAACTATCATTTACACAATGGCAAAATTTACACTGATCTAGGTTTATACATTACTACATTTACCTACTAAGGGGCATCTTTTACACAGTTACTACAACTAGGTTTGATCTTTACATAATATACATTATAGTTACACATTGATTTATCTTGATATTGATCATTTCTTGTCATTGCTCAGATTTTAATGACTATCACTAGTTAGCTTTATTATATATACACCCTCGCATTTACATAGATTTGTATTACATATTTATACATTATTTCATTTCTAGTTCATAGATTAGACTTGATTATGTTACTATGCTTCTTACATCTTTAAGGAAATTTGAATATTCCATTATTCATTGGATTCTATGCCACTTCTCTATTTGTATGCCTTGGACATGTGCCCATGTCCATTGTGTGCTCTATTTCATGATTCTATATGCAGACTTTTGAACATGTCATTCTCTATAGATTTAAGCAAAATTGCTTTATATTTGTATATGTGAACATTTGAACATGTTCTTTTATGTTTTCATTCTTAGATTTAGTGGATTGTTCCTATTGCCCTTGTATTGTTTCCGCTTTGTTGACTCTTTAGATGCCTCATGTACTTGTATGTTTGCTTCTTTCTATGATTATACACCATGACACTTATATTTTCTTGTTACACACAGACACACACAAGTTTTAGATGCCATGAGGGACCTCATGCACCTACTTATCCTACTTGGGAGCCTTATTGGACATCATGCCCCATACTTATAGATAATTACACATATTTTAATATTGTTATACAGTTATTAAATATATCTTGACACCCTTGTCTAATGTTATATTAGAACATATATCTTAACTTTTATACTATTGCTCAGACACATTTACATTTTGATGTTATGTTTGTAAATTATATTAGAATGTCATGGTATAGATAACATAGTTTATAGAGATAATTATTTAGAAGGTAGTTATTTCAAATATATCATAACTACCCTTCAAAGAGGTGGAATTTATAGGGGTTGCTACAGAGATTGGGATCGTGTTTTTTATCTTCAAAGATACATTTCAGCTCATAGGCTCAGTTACAAAAATCATAATCAGGGTAGAGACAAAATAAAATAGAGGTTCAATAGTCAATTCAGATCACATAGATATCATACTAATCATAAATTAACACCTAGATTGGGACATTAGTGCCATAGGTAAATATTATGCACTCTAGGGTGATACTATCTACTAGCCCTAACTTGAAGATAGTCTAGTTCATTCAGACTAGTACACCAACTACAATATAAATTTATAAATATACAATCATAAGTTTGGTATTGATGTTCAGATTTAGCTTAGATTTAATCATTTCAATTCAAATTAATACCAATTATTAAAATTTGGGGGCATCATGTGTGGCATGATCACTCATACATTTAGATCAGTACATATATCTAACCATTACATACTTGATTTAGATTTAGTACACTCAGGTACCAAATTAGGGGCATGTGTGTTGTATATAGTTTCCATTTACTCAGATTTTGATAGGTTGATCATATGGAATGATAAAATCCATGTCATTTTCTACATTATATACACTTTATATCACATTCTAGGTTGTCAATAAATTCATGCATTACTCCATCTACATTGGTTGGCATTCCTAAGTGGCCTACAGCCACCTAACATACCTAAGTGGTTACGGAGCTGAATACATGGTTAGATTAATTAGTTAGACACTTTTAGCACTTTGTATATTATATTTTTAGATGCATCTAATTCACATAGGAGGAAATGATGGATTCATTGCCTACTTGAGTTATTGTGCCACATACATGAGAGGCTTTGACACACATATAGTCTTATCCAAGTTATTCACAGAGATTAGGATCTACCAAAAAGGGGTGGATAATGATGGAGTCAAAAATAGATTATGTTCTTGAGCCACCCATATGAGGATTAAGAAAACCATCAGCTCAATTTATTTTTTTCAATGATATGATCATGATTCACTTTAACACACTCAAGTTGTCACTAGGTTCATGCATTGGTTCACATACTCACTGAGGTGTATATTTTCCATTGCTCTCTCTTTACTCAGTTATTTAATTTCAGCATAATATTTTTCTTTTGATTATCTCATTATTACGGACTGATTTTTTCATGTTTCATTATATGACATTACTTTGGATCATGCTTCACTTATGCATTCCTAAATTCACACATTTAAACATAGCTATATAGGGTTCACTTCCAAGGTTAGTCCAAGTATGATTTTTTTCAATTATACTAGTCATTCTCCTTTATTACATTTCTAACATAAATTGGGGGTAAATATAATCACCGAAAAGTGGGAATTATATTCTAAGAGTGTCACTTGAGTTAACCTATCTTTAGGCTTGCCATAGACCTATTATAGAGCCTTCGACTTGTATTTTCAACCATTCAATAGGCCTTATTCACTTACAACTAGTCAAGTCACAGTCCTTGAACTATCACCTCTAACCCAAATCTAATTTTCCCAAAATTCTTCCAAAAATACATTAGTGCCATATTTATGACACTACAACCACATGGCACTATTGTCCCTAATTGGGTGTTACAATTTCTATCCCTAAATCTTCCTAATGGATAATTTTTCAAATGTGTACCCCTCCTAAGGTTGGCCAAAGCTCATTTTTTTATCTACACAAGTAACAAAACTGTATATATATAAGTCCAATCCACCTCTATTCACTAGATAGAAAATAGATGCAAAATGTATTCAAATGTAAGATAAAATTGTGTAAAATCAAGGTACATTATTCCTATTCTACCCTATCTTTTTCATACTACCATTTACAACAACCCTAAGTATTATTTTCAAGTATTTAGAGGCCCAAACACATTCAAAGAATCCAAGGCCACTCTCATTCTAGAATTCACTTGCACATACATAAATCACTAATTAAAATAAATACATCAAAATTTATCCCTCTTTAGAGTATTGGTATATAGGCAACTCTCTACACACTTGGGTGCTGAGGATGTCCAATCCATCCTACTAGCACAATCAAATATTAATCATATCATAATTTTAAAGAGAACTAAGGTTTGCATACAAAATCAATATTTATAGGTATAATATATAGCCACATGCTTCAGTCTAAGCAGAGTAAAACACATAGACACAGGCGTAGGTGCTCCGTAAAAATAGGGACAATCGCAAAAAGATGATATTAGCACCACATTATGGACACTACAGATGAATGGTGATACTATCCAAACTTGGTACTACTGTCAAGTGAAAATATGAATATCAAAAACCTTATAGAGACATTCAGAGATACTCAGGTCTCTAATTTCAGAACCTAAATCATCTATGATAGTCTATTTTTAGCTATGTATATATTTCTCCATATTTATTAATATTATTGGAAATTCAATCAAGGTAAAATTCATCTAAAAATCAATAGGTTTATTATTAAAATTTATTTAGAAAATTTAGACATCTCAACCCTTTAACCAAACATAGGTAGTTACACATGTAAAACTGTAAAAGGTTAAATCACCCATATATAAAAAAGTATCAATGATTCATGGCATATGATTTTGTTATCAATCATAGAATGTAGATTGTATGTAGATGAGAGACAAGTTATTTGCCTCTAATAGAAATTTCCACTTGATGGATTTATAATTAAAATTTTATCACTTCGAACACCATAAGATGTGAAAATTACATGCATTCCCACTACTATAGATTTGGAATCCATGGGGATACGCAATTTTGCAACAATTTTCGTTTTGAGTAACATTGAAAATAAATGTTGTCAACATGTGATCCAAGTTGGATATTTTTACCTCCATAGCCTCATGGATAAAAATTAGCATTGCCACCATGTTAGGGGTTATTAATAACATCTAGGACTATATTATTGGCCTTAGATCATGCTTGATTAGGAGACAGAGCACCCATTCTAGCCTCAAGCAACATTGATAATAAATGTTGTCAACATGCAAGCCAAGTTGGATATATCTACCTCTAGGGTCTCCTAGTAAAAAACTAGCATCGCTACCATGTAGGGTGTGGAGACTAACATTTATTACCATATTATTGACCTTTAAGCATGTCTAGTATTTTAAATAAATTTTTCTTATACTATTTGGAAGAAAGAGAGAATAAATTTTAGAAGGGTATGGTAGAAAAAATTGATATGTTGTTCATGCATTTATCTAGATGATTATGGAGACTCCTATTTATCTTGGGAGGAATTAATTACATATAAGAAATAATTAAAATAAATGGGTGATTATTTAGGTAGTTGGATGGATTTCTTAGCATTAGATAGATCTGAGAAGCACACACTTCCTAGGAGGCTATCAATCCATGATTTTACAAAATTAAGTTATGAAAATGAAAGATAAACTACTTGCATATATAATAGAAGATACTAAAATTAAATATAAGAAGCGTTTAATATGAAGATTGGTAAATTTGACTAATTATAGAAATATATAGATTGATATTAATGCTAAATAAATAAGGTGTGGTTCAAAAAATAGGGTGAGGTTTTGTGACTAGGCAGAGGGGCAGAAATTGTAATTTGCTTGAGGTATGATGGGTGAAAATAGCTTGTTATTCATTTATCACATAGTGACCATCAATAGTTGAGGTGACCATCGACAGTTAGGATGAGCATAAATAGTTGGAAACCATTTGTGGTTATGGACAGACCATTGATGGTTAGGGTGATCATCAATGGTTACTATGGGTTTTGGTCTAGTTGAAGAAGTTGATTGAAAAGGTTATAGAATGAGATTATGGAAGGGGGGTTTGGGTAGGGTTAATATTGAGATATAAATAAAGTAACTAATTATTAAAAATAGATATTTAGCTTATTGATTTAATGATTATTGGGGTAGTTGGCTAAAAGCACATTGATGGAGTTTCAAGTAATTTTAGCAGAATAATAGTGTCTTGGTTGTTGATTGATGAGTTGTCACAATACTTCAAATCTCTTAATTGGTTGGTTTACTAGAAGAAGACCTGAAAAAGAAGTTTTGATACAATAAGCTTTGATGATTTTTGATCATTTTCACCTCCTCATCCTCTCTTTATATAGAAGGAGGGGAGAGGTGGAAGTATAGGTTCAATAAGGGTTCTAAATTTAGCTTTAAACATGTAATGATTCACACATGGATTAGGAAAGGTAAATATAAAAAAGTAAGTTGGAGTTGAATTGGGTGTTTAGTGTTTAGGTGGTTAGAACCTGACCATCAATGGTCAAGCCTAACTACCAGTGGTTAGGGTGACTATTAGTGGTTGATAGGTCACGGTAAAATGGCCAAAGTGGGTTAGTTAGTCAGTTAGCTAGTCAACTGACTAGACTTAGATTTACAATAGAAAGGTTGTAAAATAGTCCCTTGGAGGTTCTAAAAAGGTCTAACATAGGTTTGACATATATAACTGTAGTGTATGGTTTTCTACTATTTGTATTTTCCCTTTTTTGTTATGTAGTTTCCATCAACAAGATACAAAACAAAAATAGATTATGGTTTTAAGGTTTGGTTGCCTCGAGCATGGGATGATGTGTTCCCCCTCAAATCAAGAAGTGATGAGGTAAAATGGAATCGAGTGTAATTTTCATGAGTGGTTGAGTTGGTGATGAAGGTGGGTGATAGGTTGGGCATTGAAGCATAAAGACATGCAAAATTTATGACCAAGTATGATATCCAAGATCATTCATTGACTAGGCTGCCATGGTTGGTAAAAATAAGGTCTATTCTAGAATGAAAAGTGACAAGTGGACCATGTGATTGTATTTAGTCATGTTGGTTGGGTTACAATTTTAAACACAAGTCTTCATAGACAAGGTCAGTGTTTTTAAAAGTATCCAAGATAGGAAGTACTCCCATGAAGACACAATTGGTTTGTTGTGTGAAAGGTATCAAAAGTTCAAAATTGTTCAACATGGCAATTGAGTTGGCATGGCCAAAAATACCAAAGCAAGGTCAGCCAGGTAGCTGTCTAAACCAATACCTAATAGACCTATCCTAAGACTTGCATAGCTCTCTCCTTTTTTACTTCAAGCATTTGATGGTAGTGAATGAACCCTAAACTATTCTTAAATAAATAATTGGGATAGATTTTCCAGTAGTTCAAGGAGTAAATAGCTACGAATAATTAGAAACCTAGGTTTTTTGGATGACATCCCCATCCAACTAGGCAAATTGATAAAATCAAAGATGCTTTGGTCATGTCATGCCAAAATGCATACTACCTAGGGAGCATCTAAAAAAGCTGATAGGCTGATAGGTCACCCCCACCACATGTGCTACTTCTCACTTCATTGGGATTCCCTACTCAAATCATAGAGTAATACAAGCACATGATCCTATCATATCAAAACTTTTATAAAAAGAAAATGACATCTCATAGCTATAAATGGTAGAGGATAGGCCCACTCTACTACCCAAGACATGACCTTACCATGGGTTACATGGTATGATATAACTATATCACACTCTAGGATTTGATTTCATAGTTAAATCATCTACATCACCATACTAAGGAGACAATGAACAAACCTTGAAAGAGCCCATACATGATTCCTACTAGGGACTCCCATAGGGGCTTTCCTTAGACATGTCAATGCTTATGTCATCCAAATATTCATACCTATGATAAGTGTCATGGACAAAGTCATCTCGTGAGTATGCATGTGTTTCATGAAGATCAAGGATTAATCTTTCAATGTTATCAGGGTGCCTGGGATTTGCCATAAGAAATTCATTGCTTAATATGGTGTCAAAATCTTTTGGAAGTTCACAAAACATTATTTAAAATGTATATTTGATTTTCTTGTTCTCATGGTTATATATACAATCTTTAAAACAAAACTTAAATTCTATTTCATCATACAGGGGATTTTCAATAAAATTGAACAACATATTAGTATCATAAACACCTAATTCTTCATGAATGATAAGAATCTTGAACCAAGGGATTAAAGTTGTTGGTGCATATTCTTTAAGACATTTATCCCAAGTTAAATTTTATCATTGGTCATATGGTACATCAAATGGTCTATCATGAAATATCGTTATAAGTAAATTTGTGCTCATATGGACATAGACTTCTCCATACAAAACTACCTTTGCTTTGATCAGCTAGAACTCTATAAGTGATAATTGTCCTCTAAGTACCCTGATATGTTTGTGATCCATGTCATAGAATTTAATCCAACTCATTTTGTCAACATCAAGATATTTCCAATAGGCATTAACTAATAGTTTTTTGACAAAATATTTTCAATAGCAAGCCCAAGAAGTTATTTGATTCAGGTCTCTACAGGGATAAGAAGCTATTCTTTCATTCTTTCTTTTCTTTGTTGAGTAAGTTTTTTTAGAATAGTATCATAATCAAAATTATTAGATACTTCATTGCCTTAAAACATCAAAACATGATTAGTACAAAACTTATGACAATACCATTTCGACCCTTCTCTAGACATCAAATTAGCTAAATAATTAGTAGTTCATTTATTGTATTAAACATCAAACTCAAAGTTAGAAAACCATATTGCACATCTAGTCATTTTCTGGTTTCCAACATGCTGGGTGTGGGGGTTTCTAATGATATATTAAAACTATAACAGATCTATCCTCAAGAAAAATTTATTTTGGAGCAAAAAGATTCTTCATTTGAACATGCATAGTTTAACTGTTAATAGTTATTTTAAGTGGAATGGTAATTATTTTGAGCTAGGTTCCATGTTCCACTACAGTAATAGTAGAATTATTCTCTACCATCGTAAGGTTTTTCTAAAAGTATTCAATCATATGCTTCATTTGTAGCATCTATTTCCAAAATCATTAAACCTTCTCCTGACATTTTGAGATTTGGTAATCCTTTATCTTTTCCCTTGATTCTTTTGATTGCCTGTGTCATTTTACTAGTCCATGGGCTTCATTATTTTCTTAACATTTTCAATAGTATTTTCCTATCTTTCGCATGAGCTTTATAGAATGGAGAGCAGTAATTTAGAGATCCAAGGAATCTCTATAATTGGGTTTTATGTTTTATTTCATCTAGAATCTTTCTAAAGACTAAAAAATATGGGGTTATAATGCAATCTTATTTTGACACATTTAACCCAAGAAATTCAATCTCTATTTTGCCTCTCTCCATTTTCTTATCACTTAAAACCAACCCATTCTTGTTACAAAGATCTATAATTTTTTTCAAATATATAAGATGACTATTTAAGTCTTTTGAATTATCTAACACATTATCAATATAGATAATAAAATGCTTACCATGGCAAAAGATTCCATCCATCCTTTTTTGAAATTTAGAGGGAGCATTTTTTAGGCTAGAAGGCATAACCTTCCACTCATAATGCCTATCTAAAACTGGCAAGACAAATGTAGTTTTATAATTATCTTTAGGTTCTACTTCAATTTGCCAAAATCCACTTTTCAAATCAAACTTAGAAAAAATGAAACATTCCTTCATCTTGTTAATAAGAATAGTCTTGTTAGGAATTGGATGCTTGACATGTATAAGCCAATCATTTATCTTTTTATAATTTATTACCAGTCTCATTTTCTCTCTTTTTTTTCTATGTGTTTATTAACATAGATTGTAGAAGAATACCATTCACTATGTCTTTTATGTATCAAATCCTTCTTCAATAATTCTTTTATCTCTTCTTCTCCTATTTTAACTTGACAAGGGGAGAAATGGATAGTGTTAGATTTCATACCTTGGGTATGATCAATGTTAGGTTTTAGATCAAGATAAATAGTATATTTATACTTATCCCAAAACCTTTTGTGATCATTATCAAAAAATCCTTTAATTTTTTTATGATAGTAGTTAGGATATCTTTTCTCTTTTCAGAATCTTGTATTGTCCTATAAATCTTCATCTGCAATTTTATATCTTCTTCTTCATGGTGTCTTGTGGCAATTCTTAAAGTTGCATGGGTTTTTATAGGAATTTGGTGTTCATTACCAAAGAAGCTTAAAGACAAGTATTTACTGTAAATAGTATAAGGCATAAATTGATTTAGGAAGTTCATTTATAAAATAATATCTATCAACATTTTATTTAACATCCATAATTTTACATATGCCTTAATGCCATTTGCTTCAAGTATTACCCTAGGAACAACTTTATTTATAGTAGTCCTTGACCTATGGACAAAAACAAAATATAATGAAGCATGTTGCCATAGGTATTATAGGATAGTTCCATGCTTTACAATACTCATATTTTCTCCAGTATTGATTAAAAAATCTCAGGTCAATACGCCATTATTTGAATCAATGATGTTTACTAAGATAATGATTTCTTTTTGTTCTCTAGCATAGAAACATCCTTGGTTAGGAAGAATTTCTTCAGGGCTCTTTTCTTCTATAGAATATTTTAAAAAAAATTAATAGTTCATTAATATCTTGAGAAGCATATTCTATTTTTAATTTTATAGCTCTAGGGATTTCAATAGGAGGCTTTTGGTATTTTATCAGGGTCTTTGTGGCTAGATTCTTTGGCATAGATTTTTGTTTTCTATTCCATTCATGTTATGTATATAACATTGGGTTGTCATGAAATTCAACCTATTATAATGTTTTTCCCTTAGGGTCACCATGCATGCTACGTAAATGGGTAAGCTCATCTTGATAGATAGAGATGACATGAAGAGTGAGCTTATGGTTCTAGAGTAGATATTCTAGATGTTGCATTTGGGCTTCAAGATCAAATCTAGACATCATAATATAGTAGTAGAGTTCAGTCTCAAAGTTATCGAAAGAGGACAGTTATTCAAATTGATTTACTTGATTTTCATTTTCACTAAAAGAATATCATTTTTAGTGAGTATTGAATAGCCATCATCATCTAAGCTAAATTCAGAAATAAATTACATTTCTTTATTAGGAAGTATAGTTCTAATATTTTTCATATTTTTGTGATACCTTTTCTTATTTGGGCAATTAGGAGCTATATGACCTTCTTAACCACAGATATAACATTTTATAGGTAATTTTCCTAAGATGGTTATTTTTAGATTAACATAAGTTTTTCTTTTAGAGAATGTCCTCTTATACTTGGGATTGTCTCTAGTTTTCATTTTTGGGATCTTCTCTTTTCTTTGTGGCATTTACAATGAGAATTATCAGAACCATAATAGCTTGGTGCACTATATTCACTATGTTTGTAGATACTATTATCAATTGATTTCATTTATTTTTTAATCAATTTCAACACAGTTTTATCCTTATATTGATTGTAAAGATATTATTCTATAGATTGGATAATTTGAACTAAGGTCATTTTTGCAACTATGGATTTTTCTCCAATCATCGCTTCATTTTTAGTTGAAATGTAGGCCAATACTCAATCTGAGATTTTGCTAGGAAGTGCAATAATAAACATGTGTTTAGTGTCAATCTTTTCGCTCTGTTTTGTTTTTCTTAACAAAAGAGCAAAATCACACTTGAATCTATCTTTCTTTACTTTGCATAGCCTATGAAACTAATATATGTTAGTTTATGATTGTTGATCCTAAAGAGTCGATATGATTATAAATATTGAATAGTGTTAGAATAATCACTTTAAGTAGTATGAAATAAGTTGAGTGCCTTGATTTATGTAATGTTGTTATAGGTTATATAAATATATTTTTATAAATATATACAAATAACTGGAAACCTAGGTTTATTGGATGACATCCCCATCCAACTAGGCAAAGTGACAAAAGCGAAGATGCTTTGGTCATGTCATGCCAAAAGGTGTATTGCCTAGGAAGCATCTAATAAAATATAAGAGGTTAACAGGCCACCCCCACCACATGTGCTACTTCCTAATTTATTAAGATTCCATACTCAAATCATGGAGTAATATGAGCACATGTTCCTATCAAATCAAAACTTTTATAAAAAGAAAACAACATCTCATATTTATAAATGATAGAGGACAAGCCCACTCTACTACCCACGATAAGACCTTACCATGGGTCACATGGTGTGATATAGCTAGATCACACTCCAATATTTACTTTCACAGTTAAATCATCTATGTCGATGTTTAAAGGGACAATGAACAAACCTTGAAAGCACCCATCCATGTTTCCTACTAGGGACTCCCATAAGGGCTTTCAATGGACATGTCAATGCTTATGTCATCCAAATTTTCATACCTATGACCAATGTCATGGACATAGTCATCCCATGAGTATGCATGTGTTTCATGAATATTTGGGGTTAATATTTCAATTTTATCAGGGTGCATAGGATTTATTGCAAGAAATTCATTGATTAATATGGCATCAGCATCTTCTGGAAGTTCGCAAAACTTTATTTGAAATGTATATCTAATTTTCTTGTTCTCCTAGTTATATATACAATCTTTAAAATAAAACATAAATTTGATTTCATCATACAGGTGATCTCTAATAAATTTAAATGATAAATTAGTAGTATAAGCATCTAATTCTTCATGAATGACAAGAATCTTGAACCAGGGGCTTAAATTTGTTGGTGCATATTCTTCAAGACATTGATCCAAATTTAAATTTTCCCATTGGTCATATGGTACATCAATTGGTTTGTCATGAAATCTCCTTATAAGTAGATTGGTGCTCATATAGATATAGACTTCTCCATAGAAAATTATGTTTGCTTTGATCAGCCAGAACTTTATAAGTGACAATTCTCCTCCAAGTATCATGATATTTCTATGATCCATGTCACAAAATCTACTCAAACTCCTTCTATCAGCATTAGTAAATTTCCTGTAGGCATTAAATAAGAAATATTTTGACAAAATATTTTCAATAACAAACCCAGGAAGTTCTTTGATTTGTGTCTATCTAGGGAAAAGAAGCCATTATTTCATTCATTCTTTTTCTTATCGAGTAAGATTTTTTTGAATAGTATCATAATAAAAATTATCAGATCCTTCTCTACCTTGGAAAATCAAAACATGATTAGTACAAAAATTATAAGAATACCATTTTAATCTTTCTCTGTACATCAAATCAACTAAACAATTAGCAATTCATTTCTTGTATTGAACATCAAACTCAAAGTTAGAAAACCATATTGCCCATCTAGTCATTATCTAGTTTCCAACTTGTTGGGTGTGGGGTTTTCTAATGATAGATTAAAACTATAATAGATCTGCCTTCAAGAGGAATTTCTTTGGGAGCAAAAGGATCCTTAGTTTGAACATGCATATTTTGGCTACTAATAGTTATTTTTTAGTGGAATGGTAATTATTTTGAGCTGGGTTCCATGTTCCACTACAGTAATAACAGACTTATTCTCTACCATCTTTAGTTTTTTCTATAATTATTCTTCAATATTCTTCATCTGAAGCATCTATTTAAAAAATAATTAAACCTTCTCCTGGCAGCTTAAGATTTGGTAGTCCTTTAACTTTATTTTTGATTCTTTTGATTCTTTTTGTCATTTTCGTAGTCCATGGGCTTGATTATTTTCTTAACCTTTTCTATAGTATTTTCCTATCTTTGGCCTGATCCTTATAGAATAGAGATCAGTAATTCAGAGATCCAAGGAATCTCTCTAATTGGGTTTTATCTTTTATTTCATTTAGGAATCTTTCTAAAGACTAAAAAATATGGGGTTGTAATGCAATATTATTTTGACATATATTTAACCCAAGAAATTCAATCTCTTTTTTTCCTATCTCCATTTTCTTATCAGTTAAACCCAACCCATTCTGGTTACAAAGATCAGTAAATTCTTTCAAATGTATAAGATGACTATTTAAATCTTTTAAAACAACTGATATATCATCAATATACATAGAAAAATGCTTAGCATGGCCAAATATTCTATCCATACATTTTTGAAGTTTAGAGGGAGCATTTTTCAATCCAAAAGGCATAACATTCCACTCATAATTCCTATCTAAGTCTAGCAAGACAAATGCAATTGTATAAGTATCTTTATGTTCTACTACAATATGCCAAAATCTGATTTTCAAATCCAACTTAGAAAAAATGTAACATTCCTTCAGTTTGTTAAAAATAATAGTCTTGTTAAGAATTGGATGCCTAATAGGTATAAGCTAATCATAGGGTTTTTTATAATTTATTACCAGTCTCATTTTCCCTCTTTTTTGTTCTGAGTGTTTATTCACATAGAATACAGGATAAGCCCACTCACTATGGATTTTTTAAATCAAATCCTTCTGTAATAATTCTTTGATCTCTTCTTCTCCTATTTTCACTTGAAAATGGAATAAAGGGATACTGTTAGATTTGATACCTCGGGTATGATCAATGTCAGGTTTTAGATCAAGAGAAATAGTATTTTTACACTTATCCCAAAACCTTCTAGGATCATTATCATAAAATCCTTTGATATTTATTAGGACAGTATTCAAGATATCTTTTCTCTTTTCAAAATCTTTTATTGTCTTGTAAATCCTCATCTACAATTTTTTATCTTCTTCTTCATGGGGTCTTGTGGAAATTCTTACAGTTGTGTGGGTTTTTCTAGGAATTTGGTGTTCATTACCAAAGAATATTAAAGATAAGTATTTGTTGTGAACAATTTAAGGCATAAATTTATTTAGGATGTTCATTCCTAAAATAATATCTATCGACATCTTATCAAACATTCATAATTTTACATATGCCTTAATACCATTTACTTCAAGTAGTACCCTAGGAGCAACTTTATTTATAGTAGTCCTTGACCCATTGATAGTAACAAAATATAATGGAGCATCTTTCCACATGTACTATAGGATAGCTCCATTTTTTAAAATACTCATATTTGTTCCAGTATCAATTGAAAAATCTTGGGTCAATAAGTCATTATTTGAATCAATGATGTTTATTGATATAATGATTTCTTTTGCTATCCAACATACAAACATCTTTGGTTAGGAGGAACTTCTTCAGGGCTATTTTCTTCTATAGAATCTTCAAAAAAAATTATTAATTCATTAATATCTTGAGAAGTAGATTCTATTTTTGATTTTATAGCTCTAAGGATTTCAACAGGAGGCCTTTAGTATTTAATCAAGCTCTTTGTGCTTGGATTATTAAACTTAGGTTTTTATTTTCTATTCCATTCTTGTTATGAATATAACATTGGGTTTCCATGAAAGTCAACTAGTTGAAATGTTTTACCCTTAGGGTCACCATGCATGCTATGTAATCGGGTAAGCTCATCTTGATAGATAGGGATGAGATGAAGAGGGAGCTTATGGTTCTAGAGTAAATATTCTAGATGTTGCATTCGGGCTTCGAGATCAAATCCAAACATCACACTACAATAGTAGATTTCAATATCAGAGTTATCAGAAGAGGACAATTCTTCAAATTGATTTACTTGATTTTCATTTTCACTAGAACAAATATCATTTTTAGTGGGTATTGAATATACATCATCATTTGCACTGAATTCAAAAATATCTTGTATTTATTCATTAGGAATTATAGTTGTAATCTTTTTCATCTTTTTAGGATACCTTTTATACTTTGGGAACTTGGGAGCTATATGAACTTCTTGACCAAATATATAAAATTTTATAGTTCATTTTATTGATATGTTTCTTTTCATCTTAACATAAGTTTTTCTTTTAGAGAACCTCCTCTTATAATTGGGCTTGTCTCTAGTTTTCCATTTTTGGGATCTACTCTTTTCTTTGTGGAATTTATAATGATAATACTCAGAACCACAATAGCCTATTGCACTATATCCACTATGTTTATAGATACAATTATCAATGGTTTTCATTTTTTTAAGCAATTTGGCTACAACTTTATCCTTAAATTAATTGTAAAGATATTCTTCTATAGACTGGATAATCTAACGTAAGGTCATTTTTCTAATTGTGACTTTTTCTCCAGTTGTGGCTTCCTTTTTAGTTGCTATGTAGGCCAATACTCCATCTAATATTTTTCTAGGAAGTGCATTAATAAACATGTGTTTAGTTTCAATCTTTTGGCTCTATTTTCTTTTTCTTGCCAAAAGAGAAAAATCACACTTGAATCTATCCCAATATTTTATGTTATAAATCTTCATCCTAACAAATTTATTATATTCAATAACATCAGCATTTACCATGTCTCTAGCATAATCATAGATAACTACTTCAGTAAATTTAGCTACCATGGATCCTATCACAACCCTTTGGTCTTTTATAATGGATAACCACCATTATTTTATGCTATCATCTAGGTTAGAAATTATAAGGTCCATGCCTTCTTCCTCAATCTTCCCAAATACAAGTTGTTGATTTTATACCCATCTGTGGAGCCTTTTAGATAGACTCTAGATTTTATATCTTATATCATTACCTACTCCACACCAACCATCAATATTCACTGAATATGGAAGTATAGGAACCTAAGTTAGATCATCTAGTTGTATTCCTAAATTTCATTGGATATCATGATCAAGGGATTCAACACTACCAAAATTTTCTTGGGGAATGGTTTATCTAATCCTAGGTGTGACTATAGACAAGTTGGATGACTTAGTGTTGGAGGAGTATACTTCTTCCAACTATCTAGGTGTACCAGTACGTACAAGCTTTTCCTCTTGTACGCCTTCCAGGCTGGTGAGTAGGGACTCAGTCCAATCTTGCAAAGAATCTAAGGGATCTAAGACTTTTGGATTATTAGGGTTCCAATCTAATTCACTCAGTTCATTGAAATATAGGAAGGTGGCAGTGAGATTTTTTTCAATGTTCTTTTTCTAGTTTATATCTTTAGACAAGTTAACCAGTTCTTTAAAAAAAAAAGTATTTTTATTAATCCTTTTGTAGGTGTCATCAATTTTTTTTAGAAAATCGCTTATGTTTAATGACTCAATGTTTATGAAGGATATTAATTGTCTAATTTTTTTAGCATGATTAGACACTTGCTCTGTAGTAGGTTATCATAATAGGATGATCTTAGAAGGGGTGCCTTCTATTTTCACAATACTCAAAGGGTTTGTTTTATAAGATCTTTTCATGTTTTCCTACAATTCATGTATTTGGGTCAAATAATGTGAGGATGATCCTACTAAGGTATTAACCTTTTCTTGAAGTTCTTAAATTTTCTTTTTAGTCTCCTCTAGTCTAACACTCTGTTGATCATTTATTTTTATGACAACTTTTTATATTTATTCAAGGCTAATGTCCATTTTTCTAGTTTGAAAATTTGTACTAGTATTAACACTTAAATGGTCCATCAATACTATGTGGATTACATTAAGCATATCATAGCCTTGTGTATTTGTCATAATCAGCTTCTTCAGATCTTCTTTTATTTATTCAAAAATTGTAGTCTTAAGAGAGAGGTCTAGCTTTTGCTCTAAGAGGACTTGGTCTAGATATTTTACTATGCCAGTGGCTTCATCTAACATTACTATTTATTTATCTTGAATTTTATTTAACTCAACTAGGCTAGCTTTGGATGTATTTATCTTACCTTGAATCCTGTCACTAGTATTGACTAGTGGAGCTAGGTCCTGTGTTTGGGCCAATGGTTTCTTAACTAGTGTTCCTCCATTTTGATCTAGAAAGATTCTCATTTGAGCAATTCCACATAAAGTTCATCAATATTTTTTCCCGAATTATTTAAATATGAATTACATCAGTTTAGTTACCTTCCTATAGTAGACTAATGTTTCCACCTACCTATTGCTTCTATTGGGTCATGTTGCATAATAAATTGGGTATCAAATGTGAATTTTACATAGAATTGCTTTGGGGGAAATCTTCCCATATTTTTTAGAACATTGTATTTGACATCTACCCCATTTACTTCTTTTTCTAAAGTAGTTGAGATTTTCAACTCATCTTCTCTTAGAAGAGGTTTTTTTATTTAGTTGGCTCTCCTCTAAACATATTAATATGCAGAGCATTATAAATTCTATGGGTATAAGTTATGCAGGCATCATAATCAATCTCATTGCCAAAATGATTTTTAGCTAGGTTTACATAAGAATTGTGTTCATCAGGTAAACTATGGTATTCTGACTAATGTGATTCAGAAGCATCAAATTTTTGACTTGGGAATCTTATGGTTTTGAGGGTCTCTAAATTAGTTATAGAGGGTTTCTTCATGGACTGATACCTTTTTAGTTTTCTCTCATTAGGGCATTCTCCTTGTTAGGTTTCTTATTTTTCTTCTTGCACTAGGGACATTTTATATCTTCCAAAATCTTCATTTATAGGAAGAGAAGTTAGCCTAGGAGTGTACTTGGTTTTTTATCTTAGGTGGTCTATAGATACACTTGATATAGATAGTCACCCCTTCTTTGAATAAGGATATTATC
Source organism: Torreya grandis (assembly GCA_037957365.1). NCBI lineage: Eukaryota > Viridiplantae > Streptophyta > Pinopsida > Cupressales > Taxaceae > Torreya > Torreya grandis. The sequence continues at coordinate 501,267 of JARHVA010005894.1, forward strand.
TTCAAGTTTATCCTATATTAAGCAGTAGGTAGGGGAAAACATAACTCTAGTACAAAAAGGCAACTAAATTGATGTAATTGAAATTTAACTAAGTTGGGAAAAAATATTGATGAACCTTATGTGGAAATTGCTCAAATGAGAAGCTTTCTAGATCAAAATGTAGGAACACTAGTTAAGAAACCATTGGCCCAAACACAGGACCTAACTCCACTATTCAATACTAGTGATAGGATTCAAGGTGAGATAAATGCAGCCAAAGCTCACATGGTTGAGTTAAATAAAGGTGAAGATAAATAAATAGTAATGTTATATGAATCCATTGGAATAGTAAAATGACAAAAACAAGTCCTTTTAGAGAAAAATATAGACCTCTCTCTTGAGACTAAAAAGCTTGAATAAATAAATGAAGATCTGAAGAAGCTAATTATGATAAATACACAAGGCTATGATATACATAATGTAATCCACATATGAATGGTGGAACCTTTAAGTATTAATACTAGTACAACTTTTCAAACTAGAGAAATGGACATTAGCCTTGAACAAATAGAAAAAGTCGTAAAAATAAATGATCAACAGAGTGTTAGAGTAGAGGAAAATGAAAAGAAAATTCAAGAAATTCAAGAAAAGGTTGATACCTTAGAAGGATCATCATCACTTATTTTGAATTGAATACATGAATTGTAGGAAAACATGAAAAAGTCTTATTAAATAAACCCTTTGAGTATGGTAAAAATAAGAGAAGGCACCCCTTCTAAGATTATCCCATTAAGACAACCTACTACAGAGCAAGTGTGTGATCATGATAAACAAATTAGACAATTAAGAATATTCATAAACATTGAGTCAATAAACATAAGTGATTTGCTAAAAAAAATTATGACACCTACAAAAGGCTTGAAAGGCTTGATAAAAATACTAAAATTTTCAAAGAATTGGTTAAGCTATCTGAAGATATAAACTAGAAAAAGAACATTGAAGAAAATCTCACTGCCACTTACCTATATTTCCATGAACTTAGTGATCTATATTGGAACCCTCATAGTCCAAAAGTCTTAGATCCCTTGGATGCTTCAAAGGATTGGACTGAGTCCCTACTCACCATCCCAAAAGGTGTACAAGAAGAAAAGGTTATACTTACTGGTACACCTAGATGGTTGGAAGAAGTATACTCCTCCAACACTGAGTCATCCGACTTGTCTATAGTCACACCTAGGATTAGAGTAACCTTTCAAAAAAATAAATAAAGATAGCCATATCATCTAACTCAAGTTCTTATACTTCCATATTTACTCAATATTTGTGGTTCATGTGGAATTGGTAATGATATAAGATATAGAATCTAGAGTCTAACTAAAAGGCACCATAGATGGGCAAAATCTCAATAACTTGTATTTGGGAAGACTGAGGAAGAAGGTATGTACCTTATTATTACTAACCTAGATGGTAGCATAAAAGGATGGTGGTTATCCCTTACAGAAGACCAAAGGGTTGTGTTAGGATCCACGATAGTTGACTTTGCTAAATTAGTTATCCATGAGTATTTTGGAGATATGGTAAATATTGATGCTATTGAATACAATAAATTATTGAGGATGAATATTTATATTGTGAAATACTAGGATAGATTGAACAGTGATTTTTCTCTTTTGGCAAGAAAAACAAAATAGAGCCAAAAGACTAAAACTAAACACATGTTTATTAATGCACTTCCTAGAAAAATATTAGATGGAGTATTGGCCTACATAGCAACTAAAAAGGAAGCCAGGACTAGAGAAAAAGCCACAGTTGTAAAAATTATCTTAGGTCAAATTATCCAGTCTATAGAAGAATATCTTTACAATCAATGTAAGGATAAAGTTGTGGCCAAATTGCTTAAAAAAATAAATGAAAACCATTGATAATAGTATATAAAAACATAGTGGATATAGTGCACTAGGCTATTATGGTTCTGATAATTCTCATTATAAATGCCACAAAGAAAAGAGTAGATCCCAAAAATGGAAAACTAGAGACAAGCCCATGTATAAGAGAGGTTCTCTAAAAAAACTTGTGTTAAGCTAAAAAGAACCATCTTAGGAAAATGATCTATAAAATGTTATATATATGGTCAAGAAGCTCATATAGCTCCTAAGTGCCCAAATAAGAAAAGGTATCTTAAAAAGATTAGAGATATACTTCTTAGCTATATCTGAATTCAGCTCAGATGATGATGTCTACTCAATACCCACTAAAAATGATATTTCTTCTAGTGAAAATGAAAATCAAGTAAATCAATTTGAATAATTGTCTTCTTTTGATAACTATGAGACTAAAATCTACTATTTTAATATGATGTATGGATTTGATCTTGAAGCCCAAATGCAAACTCTAAATATCTACTCCAAAACCATAAAGTACCTCTTCATTTCATCCATACCTATCAAGATGAGCTTACCCAATTATGTATAATGCATGATGACCCTAAGGGAAAAACATTGAAATATGTTGAATTTCATGACAACCTAATGTTATATGCACAACAGGAATGGAATAGAAAACACAAAGCTAAGCCTAAGAATCCAAGCACAAAGATCCTGATAAAATACCAAAATCCTTCTGTTGAAATCCTCATAGCTATAAAATCAAAAATAGAATCTAGTTCTCAAGATATTAATCAATTAATAATTTTTTTTGAAGATTTTATAGAAGAAAATAGCCCTGAAGAAGTTCCTCCTAACCAAGGATGTTTCTATGCTAGAAAACAAAAATAAATCATTATCTTAGTAAACATCATTAATTCAAACAATGGCTTATTGAGTTGAGATTTTTTAATCGGCATTGGATCAAATATGATTATTGAAAAGCATGGAGCTATCCCAAAGTAATTTTGGCAAGATGCTTCGTTATATTTTGTTGTTATCAATGCATCAAGGACTACTATAATTAAATTTGCTCCTAAGGTACTACTTGAAGAAAATGGCATTAAGGCATATGTAATATTATGGATGTTTGATAATATGTCGATAGATATTATTTTAGGAATGAACTTCCTGAATCAATTTATGACTTATAGTATTTAGAGAAAATAAATTTTTTTAAGATTATTTAGTAATGGACATCAAATCCTAGAAAAACCCATGAAACTGTAAGAATTTCCACAAGACCCTATGAAGAAGAAGATAGAAAATTGTAGATGAAAATTTACAAGACAGTACAAGATTTTGAAAAGAGAAAAGATATCCCGAATACTATCATAACAAAGATCAAAGGATTTTGTGATAATGATCCTAGAAGGTTTTGGGATAAGTGTAAATATATTATTTCGCTTGATATAAAACTTGGCATTGATCATACATGAGGTATCAAATATAACACTATCCCTTTTTCCCCTTCTTGAGTTAAAATAGGAGAAGAGATCAAAGAATTATTGTAGAAGGATTTGATACATAAAAGCCATAGTGAATGGGCTTCTCTTGCATTCTATGTGAATAAACACTTAGAACAAAAAAGAGGGAAAATGAGTCTGGTAATAAATTATAAAAAGCTCTATGATTGGCTTATACCTATCAAGCATCTAATTCCTAACAAGATTATTCTTACTAATAAGCTGAAAGAATGTTGCATTTTTTATAAGTTTGATTTGAAAAGTAGATTTTGGAAAATTGTAGTAGAACCTAAAGATACTTATAAAATTGCATTTGTCTTGCTAGTCTTAGATACTTATAATGCATGGAGGGTTATGCCTTTTGGCCTGAAAAATGCTCCCTCTAAATTCCAAAAAAGGATGGATGGAATCTTTGATCATGTTAAGTATTTTTGTATCTATATTGATGATATATTAGTTCTTTCAAAAGATTTAAATAGTCATCTTATAAATATTAAATAATTTGATAATATTTATAATTAGAATGGATTGGTTTTAAGTGATAAAAAATGGATATAAGAAAAATAGAGATTGAACTTCTTAGGTTAAATATATTTCAAAATAAGATTGCATTACAACCCCATATTTCAAATTCTTTAGAAAGATTCCTAGATGAAATAAAATACAAAACCCAATTACAGAGATTCCTTAGATCTCTAAATTACTACTCTCCATTCTATAAAGATTAGGGCAAAGATAGGAAAAAACTATAGAAAAGGTTAGGAAAAGACTCAAGCCCATGGACTATTGAAATGACATAGGCAATTAAAAGAATCAAGGAAAAAGTTAAAGGACTACCAAATCTCAAACTACCAGGAGAAGGTTTAATGATTTTGGAAATAGATGCTTCAGATGAAGCATGGAACATGGAATCTAGCTCAAAAGAATTACCATTCCACTAAAAAAGAAATTTTAGAAGCCAAACTATGCATGTTCAAACTAAGTATCTTATTTCACAAAAAGAAATTCCTCTTGATGATAGATCTATTACAATTTGAATCTATCATTATAAAACCCCACACTTAGCAAGTTAGAAACCAGATAATGACTAGATAGGCAAAATGGTTTTTTAACTTTGAGTTTGATGTTCAATACAAGAAAGGAACTGCTAAATGTTTAGCTAATTTGATGTTTTAAGGTAATGAAGAATCTGATAATTTTGATTGTGATATTGTTCTAGAAAATCCTACTCAACAAGAAAAAGAAAGAATGAAAGAATGGCTTCTTAACCCTATAGAGACTCGAATCAAATAAATTCTTAGGCTTGTTATTGAAAATATTTTGTCAAAATATTTTATAGTTAATGTGTACAGGAACTTTCCTGATGCGGATAGAAGGATTTGGACTAGATTTTATGACAGGGATCATAGAAATATCAAGATACTTGGAGGACAATTGTCACTTGCAGAGTTCCCATTGATCAAACCAAAGGCAATTTTTTATGGATAAGTCTATATCCATATGAGCACCACAATTCTTACAAGGAGCTTTCATGATAGACTAGTTGATATACCATATGACCAATGGGAAAAGTTAACTTGGGATCAATGGCTTGAAGAATATGCACCTACAATATATCCTCACTCTGATGGAGTTTTCCCACATTGGATTTATCCAAGATCAAACTACAATATATTTTATCTTTTGATTGTCTCTTCTTCCAATTCCTTCATTACAATATTATGCACTTTTATAACATCACCTTATACCTATGTTTTAAGTATAAAATTATCTCATAAAATTAATTACACAATCATGCTTATGTTAGGTGATTAAAGTATTCACATTAGTGATTCTTTTAGTATAATATTAGCACATGTAATGGATCAAATATCACCTACAAATATACCATGATGTCACCTCTAAAGAGACCTTAACATTTCTTACTAAAGTCCTATGTTCTAGAGACATCCTAACAACACCTTGTAGAGTAAATTCTCGTATGCAACTTTAAATCTTATTTATGGGTTCTAAATTCAACAAATGAAAACATAGAAAACATTAAAGTGACTTTTAATGGTCTAAATGTTGTATTGAAAGTAACATAGTCAATTTCATATTCAAATTTCAATATCATATTTTAGATATACAATCGAGATATGCTAGTTCTCATCTCTTCCCCTGTTTTTATTATCACTCTAACTTGTTCAATCATTTATTTATAACTCCACTTTATGTTTTAAGTATAGTTCACAAATAACTATAATTTATTGTTTCATTGTAAATTGATTTTCCCCTATTTTGTTTATTTTACATGAAATATTTATCCCTAAACCATAATTCATCTCGGTTGTTATGTATATAATATTATAATTGACATTCCATCGAAATAAGGGCTGTTTGGTGTAAATCTTAATTACATCAGTGTAATGTTCTCTTAAAATAGTGTCCATTTCTCTAAGTTATAAATATGGTCTCTTTACATTCTTTTTGGTTATTATTAAATTAAAAAAATCGTGCTTGTGTACGTAGGATAACAGGCAGATAATAAATAGGAAACTTGAGGTATTATAACCATGCTAACTATATATTTATAATTTAGCATTATAATTTTATAAATACACTCTTAATCCTTCACCTATGCATGTTGTTGAGTTTAGGAAAATATTTAGGGATAAGATGTAATGTGTAGGAAAGTCTCGTGTTTGCTTGAAAGCACTCTTTATTTTATGTTATTTTAAAATAATTTGTTAGATTATAATATAATTTAGTGTTTCATATTATTTACTTATATTATTATTTTGAATTTTTTGTTGTGTTGAATTTAATTGAATTTATAATTTGGGATTTGTTTGGGGTTTATTTATGTAAGAAATGTTTTGTTATTTCTTAAATATATTATTGGAATTGTGATTTATCAACATATTTTTACATTTTAAGTATTGTTATTTATTATTACATAGAAATTATAATATCTGTTTTATTTGATATAATTCTTAATTAATTATAAATTCATATAATTAATTTGTAGAATGTAATATAATCTTTTTAATTTATTTTTAGTATTTATTTACATATAAATTTTTTGTTATTTCTAAAACATATTATTGGAATTGTTATTTCTACACCTATTTCTCTATTCAAAATATTATTAGTAATACATTATCAGTAATGTTTGATCATATTCATATAACAATTGATCATAATCATATAAGCCAATCAACTTACAAAATGCTCACTTATCCATACACTTCTGTAAAATTTAAAATTTTTATATTTAAATATTTTATAAAATAAAAAAATAAAATATATATTAGAATTTTAAAATCAATTTATGAAATACTCCCGACATTTTTTTAAAGTTTAAAATATTTTATATTTAAATACTTTTTAAAAAAAAGAAGATAATAAAATGTATATTAGAAATTAAAATTTTGTGAATATATATATTAAATACATTTGTTTCAATTTTATGTAGCTAAGTGGAATTTAAATTATGTAGCTATACAGCAATTGCATGTATTATACACGTTTAGCTTTGTTTGCAGGGAGTTACATTTTTTTATTGATAATTATTCCTTTTTTATTGAATTCACAGCGTATCAATAATTGTGAAGAGTAATTCGTATTCCCATACGTATGGTTGATTTATGGCGTAGATAACCTCCTTTTTCCAAATAGTAAATTCATTACAAACTGTTAATATAACAGTTTTGACGCACGCTTTTTTATTAAAAAAAAAGACTTCAATAATTTTTAAAATCTCATTTCAATGAGTTACAATATAATCCTGGATTGTTTTTTTGATCGGTTGCTACTAATTATACCCTTATACCTCAAAATTCATTGAACACATTAACATATGTAATACATCAAATCACTCATTTCTACTTTTGTCATTGAATATAATTTAATGCATACAATAAGCTTTCTTGAAGATGAGTAGGACCGTCTCAAATGTTTGTAGATATATCTAACTTGGCATCTAAAAAAGAAACAATATGAACTCATTACATGCTTGAAGTTGAGGTTAATTCAATGGAAGCCTTTGTCTGCACTATCGTGTCCATAGGAAAGGGGTGAGGAGGAATGGTGATGTCAACAGTTCCATCCAAAATCTGAATGACTCTGCTCATGGAAGGTCGTTGAGAAGCGCTGTATTGAATGCACGACAGTCCCAACAAAATCAGCTTTTTGGCTATATTTTCATCCTTTTCATTTGCTATATTTCCTTCTCTCAGCCGCCCAAATTCACCCATTTCCACTTGTTTGAATGCACATTCAGTGTAGAGAAATTTGCTCGACCTGGTTGCTTGCATGTCAAAGTTCTTCCTTCCCCCGAACATCTCCATCACCAACATAGCATAACTATATACATCCGATTTGTCACTCACTGGTCCATTGTCCCTCGACCACACCTCTGGAGCCACATATCCAGGGGTTCCTCTAGCACCTGTTAGGGAGACATGGCTTTCTGTTCTATCGGTTAGTTTTGCAAGACCAAAATCTGCAACCTTTGGCGAGAAATTGGCATCGAGGAATACATTATGAGGCTTTATATCACAGTGCAAAATGCGTCTTCTACATTCATCATGTAAGTATGCAATCCCGCGAGCTGTGCCCATTGCAATGGAATACAATTGTTTCCAGTCCAGTGAATTCTGATCAACTCGATGGATATATTTCTCCAGGGAACCATTGACCGTATAATCGTAGACCAAGGCTCTATTAGAACCTTCATAACAGTAACCCAAGAGCAGCACCAGATGCAAGTGGTTGATCCTCCACACAGTAGATACTTCATTCATAATCTGCTTTCTACTGTGTTTGGATTTGTCTAGAATTTTAATAGCTACCAGGCATTCGTTTGGAAGCTTACGTTTGTAAACTTTACCAAAACCTCCTTGGCCGACTCTGTCAACAAAATTGCTGGTGTAGCGTTTAATCTGAGAATAAAAATATCTTGTGGGAGTTCCTCCAAGTAGAAAGTTCTCAACCGAAGGAGGTCTCGAGTCCATGGGATCCATATACTTTCTAATGTCCTGCTCCTCCTCTCTCTGCTTCCTTTTCATTGCATTGACTCTGAAGTAAATAATGATGATGGTTGTGGTGGGGAAGATGCCAGAAACAACACCTATTGCTGCAATATAATCCGTAGACTATTATTCAATTGAACATTAACTTGTATTAACCATTCACTGCAAACTTCATAACGAAATTACCCCTCTTAGAAAAATTCTGAAGCAAAATTTGTGCAAGTTATTCACCTGCTACATATCTCGGAGTTTTCCACCATTTCCACTGGTTAAGTGGTTTCCCTTACAAAAAGGGGAAAACATTTAGTGAAACTCTAAGAAAAAAAAAAAAGGTTTGTTTTTCCCTTTGAAAGCCACAATTGGATTCTCAAGCACACCTCTTTCTATTTACTTTAAATACAGCTAAAAATTTTTAACTCAATATACAAATTATAATTTGAATATATATAGATATGGATAAAGATAGATAAATAGTAATCACCATCAAAGTAGGTGTATTCGTGGGGGCCATCTGTACAAATACAGGTATCAAAGATAAGAGCATATCTACAGCTAAGAGCATATATATAACATCTCCCACCAGAGGCTTCACAGGAATCGCAGTTACTGCTATGTTAGAAAGTCAAGTTGAACTAGAGTTTAATTTCTCCACTCCTCATGCATGCAAGTAATTAGTTGCAATTAAGCAATTAGTTAGTTTACATTCAACTAGTTAACAAACAATTAGTTAAACTATTAGAAATTTGTTAGAGAGTTAGTTTGCATGGAAAGACTAAAATTAGTCTTGAGTTTGTTTTTTTAATTATTGTTTGCATTCAAATCTATTTAAAGACGCCTTAGGCGCACATTGTAAGCAAGGAAAATTAACGATCAATAAAATCTTTTTCTTTCAAGAGATTGCTGTAGAAATTGTGTTCAATTCTTATTTATTTGTTTAAGTTCTTATTTTGCATGCTCTCTTGGATTCTAACAAATTGGTATCAGAGCACAGGTTGTGGCAGAAGTGCCTGGTTAGGAAAGCAACCAGCAGGGAGGTGACAAGAAGAAAGGAGAATGAAGCAGTCGGGCGCTGGAATTGTCAGCAGGCAGCGCAGAGACTGACATCGGCAGTGTAACCGACATCAGTCAACTCCTAGACTGACATCGGTAGTATTATCGACCGACTGCGACAGTGTAACTGATGTTGGTGACTGTGTTTCAGAAACAACAATCAAAAAGCCATTTCAGCATGAGAAATGGCAGCGAACAATAGTATTTCACAACCTCAAATTCCCATTTTCAATGGTAAAAATTATGATTTTTGGGCAACTAAGATGAGAAATTTATTTTGCTCACAAGATGTTTGGGATCTGGTAGAGAGTGGTTTTATAGAACCACATGATGATGCAGCCCATCTGGCATTAAATCAAGCACAAAAGGACCAGCTTAAAGAGAACAAGAAAAAGATGCAAAAGCTTTATTTCTCATCCAACAGGCATTGGATGAATCTATATTTTCCAGAGTTGCAGCAACAACAAGATCTAGAGGCATGGAAAATCTTGGAAACTAACTATTGAGGTAATACAAAGGTAAAAATTGCTAAATTGCAATCTCTTAGGAGAAGCTTTGAAAATTTGCAAATGAATGAATCAAAAACTATAGATCAGTTTATGGGTCAAGTTTTGAATATAGTGAATCAAATTAGATCTAATGGAGAAACTATGATGGATCAGAAGATCATAGAGAAAATACTCAGATGTTTACCCAATAAATTTGATGCAATACTTATAGCTATTGAGAAAACCAAGGATTTGGAACAATTATCTGTAGATGAATTAATGGGTTCTTTGTTAACACATGAATCTAGAATGAATAGGAATAATACTTCACTTGAGAATGCTTTCAAGTCACAGGTATCATTTGGCAAAGGAAGAGGAAGAACCAGGTCTAACTTTAGAGGAAGAGGCAGAGGCAGAATTGGAAAGAATAATCCAAATGAAGGTGAGAACAGTAATCAAAACTACAACAATAGAGGACGTGGCAACAATCACTTCCAGCAAAGTTCACAGAGGTTTGATAAATCTAATGTTCAATGTTATTACTGCAAAAAATATGGTCATTATGCAAGTGACTACAGAAGTAAACAAGGATATGTGTACAAGTAGAATGCTAATTACACAGGTGAATCTAGTTCCAATCCAGGTGAATCTAGTTCTAATTCTAGAAGCTTATTTCTTACTTGTAATGCTACTCAATAAAAAGCTAGAGATATTTGATTCTTAGATAGTGGATGCAGTAATCATATGACAGGGAATAAAGAATTTTTTGCTAGTCTTGATGATTTTGTAAGATCAGAAGTGAAATTAAGAAATGATATCATAGTGGATGTCATGGGTAAAAGTGTCATAAATGTTTTGGCCAAGAATGGTGAAAGAAGGTTTATACCTGATGTTTATTTTGTACCTAGACTAAAACATAATCTTTTGAGTGTTTGTCAGTTAGTACAAAAAGGTTACAGAATATCCTTTATGAATAATATTTGCACAGTTTTGGACAAGTTTCCAAGTGATAGGTTGATAGGAAAAATGGAGATGACCAAGAATCAGATGTTCCCTCTTCATATTCAGTGCATCCAAGGAGAAGAGGAAGCCCACTTCAAGACCATGCATCTAAATCAGTCATGGCTATGGCACTTAAGGTATGGACATTTACATTTTAGAGGTTTGAATATGTTATAGAAGAAAAATATGGTGAAGGGTTTACCACCAATAGAACAGCCAGGAAGTTCATGTGACAATTGTATTCTAGCAAAACAGCATAGAGAGAGTTTTCTAGTAGGAGGCTCATATAGAGCTAAGGTAATATTGGATCTAGTCCATAGTGATTTATGTGGACCAATGAAAACTACATCACTTGGAGGTAGTACTTATTTTCTAACCTTCATTGATGACTTTAGCAGAAAGACATGGATATATTTCCTCAAAAATAAATCTAAAGCCTTTGGAAAGTTTAAGGAATTCAAGGCAATGGTTGAAAAATAGAGTGGCCATTATATCAAGGTCCTTAAATCAGATAGAGGAGGTGAATATATGTCTAATGCATTTCAAGATTTTTGCAGGTTTCATGGCATCAAAAGGCAATTGACTACTAGGTACACACCATAGCAGAATGGTGTAGCAGAAAGAAAGAATAGAACAATCATGGAAATGTCAAGAAGCATGTTGAAAGCTAAACACTCGTCAAATGAATATTGGGCAGAAGGAGTAGCATGTGTAGTGTATATTCTGAATAGAAGCCCAACAAAGAGTGTTGGAGATCAAATTCCATAAGAAGTGTAGAGTGGTAAGAAATATAGTGTATATCATTTCAAAATTTTTGGTTGTGTCGCATATTCTCTTATACGATCTAAATTGAGAAGAAAACTTGATGATAGAGGTGAGAAATCCATTTTTATTGGCTATAGTGAAGAGTCAAAAGCTTATAAGCTGTATAACCCAATTTCAAAGCAAGTGATTATAAGTAGAGATGTTGAATTTAAGGAAGCAGAAGCATGTGATGGTAGCACCATCATAGTTGGAGCACCAATTCCACACGATGAAAATGTTTTTGAAGAATAAAATTTGCAAGGTGGACAATCCTCTCCACAAGCAGGCACAAGCACTCCAATAAGAACACATAGAAGGTTTGAACAAGGTGAATCATCTAGTCATCCATGTCACCTCCAATAACAACACCTAAGAGGTTTGAACAAGGTGAATCATCTAGTCATGCATGTTACCCTACTCTAAATTCACAAGTAAGTGATGAATCAAATCCAACTCTTGCTACTTTAAGATCAAGAATTAAAGGTAAGAAAATGAGAAGTTTGAAGGAGATTTATAATGAAGAAGAAGAGAAATTAGATTTGGTTTCAAATTTTACTCTTTTCACTCATGATCCTATGAATTATGAAGAAGCAGTTAATGAGGAACATTGGATAAAAGAAATGGATGAAGAGATGAATGCTATTGAAGGAAATCAGACATGGGATCTAACTACTCTACCTGAAGGTAAGGAATGTATTGGAGTCAAATGGGTTTATAAGACTAAATTTGATGCAGATGGAAATGTAGAAAAGCACAAAGCAAGGTAAGTAGCAAAAGATTTTACACAAGAACATGGAGTTAATTATAATGAAAAATTTGCACCGGTTGCTAGATTGGATACTGTCAGAATGGTATTATCAATAGTTGCTCAAAATAATTGGTATGTATATCAAATGGATGTAAAATCAGCTTTTTTGAATGGTTTTCTAGATGAAGAAGTGTATGTGAAATAGCCCACAGATTATGAAGTACAAGGACATGAAGAAAAAGTTTACAAATTGAAGAAGGCTCTTTATGGTCTCAAGCAAGCACCAAGAGCATGGTATAGAAGGATTGATTCTTATATGTTAAACAATGAATTTAGCAGAAGCAATGGTGAGCCTACTTTGTACACAAAAATCAACAAAGAAGGTTAGATTTTGATTGTGTCTTTATATGTTGATGATTTGATTTTTACTGGAAATTTGTCTATAGACACTTTTAAATCAACAATGAAGAAAGAATTTGGAATAATAGATTTGGGATTAATGAAGTATTTTTTGAGAATAGAAGTTGTACAATCAGAGAAAAGAATTTTTATCTGTCAAACTAAATATGCAAAGAATGTGTTCAAAAGATTTAAGATGCTGAATTGTAAACCAGCACCTACACCAGTTGCTACAGGGACTAAACTTAGCAAAGAAGACTAACGATCTAATGTTGATTCTACAATATTCAAAAGACTAGTTGGTAGTTTGATGTATCTTACAGCTACTAGACCAGATATCAGTTATGGGGTTAGTTTAATCTCAAGATTCATGGAGTCAATGAAAGACTCACATTGGCAAGGTTGAAAAAGGATATTAAGATATATGGTAGGAACTAAAGAATATAGAATTTTATATTCCAAAACTAACGATTTTAGTTTGATTGGTTTTACAAATAGTGATTTTGCAGGTAGCGTTGATGATAGGAAGAGTACTTCTGGACATGTCTTTCTTTTAGGAACAGGTGTGGGCACATGGGCATCCAAAAATCACCCTATAGTGACACTTTCATCAGCTAAAGCATAGTATGTAGCAGCCACATCAACAACATGGATGAGAAGAATATTGAAAGATTTATTACGAGCATAGAAGAGTCAACACCAATCTTCTGTGATAACAAATCAGCAATTGCACTATCAAAAAATCATGTGTTTCACAAGAGGAGAAAACACATTGATTCAAGGTTTCACTTTATCAGAGAGTTAGTGAACAATGGATAAATCCATCTAGACTTTTGTAGATCTGAAGATCAATTGGTAGATATATTTACAAAGGCATTAGCAAAAGAGACCTTTGATTATTTGAGACAAAATTTAGGCATAGTAAATGCTAAAATTTTAAGTGATAGAAATTAAGGGGGAGTGTTAGAAAGTCAAGTTCAACTGGAGTTTAATTTCTCCACTCCTCATGCATGCACGCAGTTAGCTGTAGTTGAGCAATCAGTTAGTTTACATTCAGTTAGTTAACAAACAGTTAGTTAAACTGTTAGAGAATTTGTTAGAGAGTTAGTTTGCATGGAAAGACTAAAATTAGTCTTGAGTTTGTTTTTCTAATTATTGTTTGCATTCAAATCTATTTAAAGACGCCTTGGGTGCACATTGTAAGCAAGGAAACTTGAAGATCAATAAAAAAAATTTCTTTCAAGAGATTGCTGTAGCAATTGTGTTCAATTCTTATTTATTTGTTTAAGTTCTTGTTTTGGGTGCTCTCTTGGATTCTAACATGCTAATATTTCATTTTATTTCAAATCCTCTCCTGATGATCTTCTGTAGATTCTTTTCATCACTGATGTTGATGTTTATGTTAGCTGAAATGACAACGCTGTAAATGCTACAACTATAATCCTCAAGGGACAATGAAGAAGGCAGGAAGAAACAAGATTCGTTTGGTCTTCTGCATTCCAAGAAATGGATGCTCTGGAGATTGGTCTTGTATGGAGGTTCAGTTGGACAGATAAGAATGGTTCCCTATGTGTATTTATCAGAGAGACGAAAATCACCATGATAGAAAATCATCCTTGAGCATGGGGGAATGGTAGAGCAATCATTCAAAGGAGTATCAAGGGAAATTTGAATGGTTTGAGTCGATTAAGATGATTGCGTGATACTTCCCAAGACCCTGTACCTATAATACCCTTCACATAACTCTTGGAGGCCAATATCATAGAGTAAAATGCTCCGAGTGTTGGGAGCAATCAACATAAGCAACACGGCTGGATGTCGGACTCCATTTTTCAAAAGGATATTTGACGGTAGAGTTGTTACAGAGAGACGGAGATTTTTTCTCAAATGAAGGATATGAATATGAATAAGAGATGTTGATGAAAAGTGCAGCAAAACAAACAATGAGAAAAATGGAGAAGCGAACGCATAAACCCATGATGGGTAAGATTTGATAAGTGGAGATCTCTTTGCCTGGCCTCTGTAGAAGATCAACAAGGAAAGAAATAAAGAAATACATCATAAGATTCAACATTAAGCTACGAAACATTCAATAATTGAGATGTAGAATTTATGGGATTGATAGAAACATTTCTTGAAACTATGATGCTAACAAGATAACCCGTTCTTCATTAAGACTAGACTTATTCTTCTTAATTAAGATAATGCATGAAAAACTTTTCTAATAAAATTTCAAAGACACGCTTAAGACCAACATAAACGCAATTGGGAACCAAAAAAATCCACGAATGATACAAACTTAAAAAATTGTTAAATGTCAGGCATATATGGATAGACAGCAATTTTAATAATGTTCAAAAGATCTAAATAGTTTACGGTTCAATTCTCTAATGCGAATTTTGGCCATTTTGTCCATGTTTTGTCCTACTAATATAATAAATAGAAAGATAAAATTAACAAAAGAGACAAACTTAAAAGATTAAAAAAAATTATTTATTTTTCGTAAAAATTAAATTGTTTTTATTTCTTATATATATATATATATATATATATTAAAAAGAAAATGTTTCAATATACAATTTAGAGAATTAAATTGAAAAACATATTATAAAAGAATACTTATAATATATATCGATTTACTATTCAATTATTTATATTAATATATTCAATATTATATTATATATTTAGATTATAAGTATTAAATTATTGTTTAAATTTAAGTCTTCCTTCTTTTTCAGCTTTTTTATTCAGTTTAACAAAGTGTATGTCTCCCTGATATTATACAGTAAATTACATAATTATTATAAGTAACAAGTTTTTTTTCTTCTAATTAATAAGAAAAATATAATATTTGACTAGTTATTTTCTTATAATTTGTTAACTATTAACTTTTGTAATTTATCGTTGATAGATTGTTTTGATGTAGGTTATATTTTTGTTAAATTTATTTTAATTAAAAAATATATTTTCTAGGTAATGTTAAATTTAATGAATATTTTTTTGTAATTTGATTAAATTAATATTTTATATTTTAAAAAAATATATGATTAAGTTAATATATATATTGATTTATTAATATAATTTTATTTTTTAAATTTTTACTTTGATAATTATGTAAAATATATTTTCATATATTTTAATATAAAATTTAATTATAATTATCATATATTTAAAATTTTCATTAATTTTAATTAATACTAATGTATATTAATAATGTAGAAAGATATTCTACAATGATATTTCATAATAATAATAAATTTGATTGATACCCAAAAAAATCTTATTGAAACTTTAAAAATAATTTATTTTTTAAGCCAAAACAAATTTAAGTAATTATTAAAATAACAATTAAATTATATAAAAATATAACAACCATAAAATAAATGATCAGGGAAATGTCCATTTCCATCTGTGTAATGTGAAAACCCACAACTCATATTTAATCAATTACAAATAAATAAATGAACTTTTACATTATCCGGAAATCTGGCCATTTACATGAAAATACATCTATGAAAAAAAAAAAAAACAATGTTCATTCATTTTAGAAAAGAGTATTCATGTTCTTAAGCTCCAATGGATTTCACAAGCAACTTGAACCATTATGAAAATATGTACAGTAATTTTTGTTGCAGCTATATACTCACTGAATATATTCTACGTGATCAGGTACTCCCAGAGGTGAGAGCTAAGAGAAGCAAATGTTGGTCAGAGGCAGAATCTAGATCACCGAAGAAGGGCCCGCTGCTGTTGCAGGTGCCGCATTTGAACAATTTCAAGGATATTCCAACGCATATCTGGAATCAATTTCAAAATAAATGGTGGCGGAAGGTCAGATGTTCGTGGTCATTGTTTGTCATCCAAGTGAAATACGATAAAACAGAGCAATTTATTTTGGAAGATACCTGGATGTGCCATGAATGATTCGGTCTCTCCGGTCTTCATTAATTGCTTCATATATATAATCTTGTGATGGCCTTACTGCATAGGGTATACTCCTGCTTTTTTCCTTGACATCTTGTAGGGAGTGATATAGGAGGAAAAGGTAGATTCATTTAACCTCTGTTAGAAACTGGAGATAGATAATTTCTCTACTTCAGTCTAACTGACTGTTTGCCTCCCTCTCATGCACGCCTCATGCACATCAGCACCTCAGTCCGCATGATAAGTAGCAGTTATAGATTAGTTTAGTCTTAGTTAGCATGCTGTCAAAGCAGTAGTTTAGTTTCAGTTTGATAAGTTTTGAAACTCTATGTATGTAAGTTTGGATTTGCAGTTTTTTTCAAGAACAAGATCAAGAAGATTAGTAAAAATTTCTTTTTCCAGATTGCCGTAGCAATCAGACCAGTTTTATATTTCAGTTATTTTCTTTGTTTTTGCTCTGTTTGGCCAAGGCGCTCACCCACATTGGAGGAGAGGTCCAAGTCCCTCACAATTCAGCAATTAAAGAAATTTGACTCCTTCAAGGCGCAACCAAACTTGTAGTTTTTGTATGTGGTAGCCAAACAATCAGAGGTTCTGCATCAAGTTGAGGACCGATTCGTGTGAAGAAGACCAGAAGGAGAATTTAGTCATTTCAGCATGAGACATGGCAACGAACAACAGTATTTTTCAGCGTCAAATTCCTATTTTCACTAGTAAGAATTATGATTTTTGGGCAATTAAGATGAAAACATTGTTTTGCTCACAAGAAGTTTGGGATCTGGTAGAAAATGGTTTTGTAGAACCGCAGGATGAAGCAGCCCATCTGGGATTAACTCGAGCACAAAAGGACGAGCTTAAGGAGAACAGGAAAAAAGATGCAAAAGCTTTATTTAAAATCCAACAGGGACTAGATGAATCTATTTTTTTCAGAGTAGCAGCAGCAACGAGATCCAAAGAGGCATGGAAAATCTTGGAGACTAACTATAAAGGTAATACAAAGGTAAAAATTGCTAAATTGCAATCTCTTATGTGAAGTTTTGAAAATTTGCAAATGAATGATTCAGAATCTATAGACCAGTTTATGGGTCAAGTGTTGAATATAGTGAATCAAATTAGATCTAATGGAGAAACTATCATGGATGAGAAGATCATAAAAAAATACTCAGGAGTTTACCTAGAAAATTTGATGCAATAGTTGTAGCTGTTGAGCAAACCAAGGATTTGGAATAGTCATCAGTAGATGAATTAATGGGTTCTTTGTTAACACATGAGTCTAGAATGAATAGGAATAACTATACTTCTCTTGAGAATGCTTTCAAGTTACAGGTATCATTTCGCAGAGGAAGAGCAAGAGCAAGATCAAACTTCAGAGGAAGAGGCAGAGGTAGAACTAGAAGGAACAATCTAGATCAAGGTGAAAATAGTAATCAAAACTACAGCAATAGAGGACGTGGCAACAATCACTTCCAGAAAAGTTCATAGAGGTTTGATAAATCTAATATTCACTGTTATTATTGCAAAAAATATGGACATTATGCAAGTGACTACATAAGGAAACAAGGATATGTGGACAAGCAGAATGTTAATTACACAGGTGAATCTAGTTCTAAACCAGGTGAATCTAGTTCTCATCCTGGAAGCTTATTTCTCACTTGTCATGTTACTCAAGAAAAAGCTAGAGATATTTGGTTCTTAGATAGTGGATGCAGTAATCATATGACAGGGAATAAAGAATTTTTTGCTAGTCTTGATGAATCCGTAAAATCTAAAGTGAAATTAGGAAATGATATCAAAGTGGATGTTCTGGATAAAGGTGTAATAAATGTTTTGGCAAAAAATGGTGAAAGAAAGTTTATACCTGATGTTTATTTTGTACCTAGACTAAAGCATAATCTTATGAGTATTGGATAGTTAGTACAGAAAGGTTACAAAGTATCTTTTATGGATAATGTTTGCACACTACTAGACAAGTTTCCAAGTGACAGATTGATAGGAAAAGTGGCGATGACCAAGAATCGGATGTTCCCTCTTCGAATTCAGTGCGTCCAAGGAGAAGAGGAAGCCCACTTCAAAACCATGCATCTAGACCAATCATGGCTATGGCACTTAAGGTATGCACATTTACATTTTGGAGGTTTGAATTTGTTACAGAAGAAAAATATGGTGAAGGGATTACCACCAATAGAAAAGCCAGGAAGTTTATGTGATAGTTGTATTCTGGCAAAATAGCATAGAGAGAGATTTCCAGTAGGAGGCTCATATAGAGCAAAGGTAATATTGGAGCTAGTCCATAGTGATTTATGTGGACCAATGTAAAGTACATCATTTGGAGGTAGTACTTATTTTCTAACCTTCATTGATGACTTTAGCAGAAAGACGTGGATATATTTTCTCAAAAATGAGTCTGAAGCCTTTGGAAAGATTAAAGAATTCAAGGCTATGGTTGAAAAGTAGAGTGGCCATTACATCAAGGTACTTAGATCAGATAGAGGAGGTGAATATATGTCTAATTAATTTCAAGATTTTTGTAGGTATCATGGCATTAAAAGGCAATTGACTACAAGGTACACACCACAGTAGAATGGTGTAGCAGAAAGAAAGAATAGAACAATCATGGAGATGGCAAGAAGCATGTTGAAGGCCAAACATGTGTCAAATGAATATTGGGTAGAAGAAGTAGCATGTGCAGTATATATTTTGAATAGAATCCCAATAAAGAGTGTTAGAGATCGAATTCCACAAGAAGTGTGGAGTGGTAAGAAACATAGTGTACATCATTTAAGAATTTTTGGTTGTATAGCGTATTGTCTTATACCATCTAAATTGAGAAGAAAACTTGATGATAGAGGTGAGAAATGCATTTTTATTAGTTATAGTGAAGAATCAAAGGCTTATAAGTTGTATAACCCTATTTTAAAGCAAGTGATTATTAGAAGAGATTTTGAATTTAAGGAAGAAGAAGAAGCATGGGATGGTAGCACCATCACAATTGGAGCACCAATTCCACAAATTGAATAAGAATCTGAAGAACAAAATTTGCAAGGAGATCAATCCTCTCCACAAGCAGGAACAAGCACTCCAATAAGAACACCTAGGAGGTTTAAACAAGGTGAATCATCTGGTCATGCATGTCATCCTACTCCAAATTCACAAGTAAGTGATGAATCAGATCCAACTCTTGCCACTTTAAGATCAAGATTGAAAGGTAAGAAAATGAGAAATTTGAATGAGATTTATAATCAAGAAGAGAAATTAGATTTGGTTTCAAATTTTGCTCTTTTCACTCATGATCCTATGTATTATGAAGAAGCAGTTAATGAGGAACATTGGATAAAAGCAATGGATGAAGAGATGAATGCCATTGAATGAAATCAAAAATAGGATCTAACTAATCTACCTAAAGATAAGGATTGTATAGGAGTCAAATGGGTTTATAAGAATAAATTTGATGCAAATGGAAATGTTGAAAAGCACAAGGTAAGGTTAGTAGCAAAAAGTTTTGCTCAAGAACATGGAATTGACTATAATGAAACATTTGCTCCAGTTGCTAGATTGAATACTGTTTAGATTGGTTTTATCAATAGCTGCTCAAAATAATTGGTATGTATATCAAATGGATGTAAAATCAGCTTTCTTGAATGGTTTACTAGATGAAGAAGTGTATGTGAAACAGCCACCAGGTTATGAAGTGTAAGGACATGATGAAAAAGTGTACAGATTGAAGAAGGCCCTTTATAGTCTCAAGCAAGCACCAAGAGCATGGTATAGCAGGATTGATTCATACATGACAAACAATGGATTCAACAGAAGCAATAGTGTGCCTACATTGTACACAAAAATCAATAAAGAAGGTTAGATTTTGATTGTGTGTTTATATGTTGATGATTTGATTTTCACTAGAAATTTGTTTATAGACACATTTAAATCAGCAATGAAGAAAAAATTTGAAATGACAGATTTGGGATTAACGAATTACTTTTTTGGCATAGAATTTGTACAATTAGAGAAGGAAATATTTATTTGTCAAACTAAATATGCAAAAGATGTGTTAAGGAGATTTAAGATGCTGAATTGAAAACCAACACCTACACTAGTTGCTATAAGGACCAAACTTAGCAAAGAAGACAAAGAGTCTAATGTTGATTCTACAACATTCAAAATAGTAGTTGGCAGTTTGATGTATCTTATAGCTACAAGACCACATATCATGTATGGGGTCAGTTTAATCTCAAGATTCATGGAGTCACCAAAAGACTCACATTGGCAAGTTGGAAAAAGGATATTGAGATATGTGGCAGGAACTACTGAATATGGAATTTTATATTTCACAACTAACGATTTTAGTTTGATTGGTTTTATTGATAGTGATTTTGCAGGTAGCGTTGATGACAGGAAGAGTACTTCTAGACATGCCTTTCTTTTAGGCATAGGTGTGGTCACATGGGCATCCAAAAAGCAACCTATAGTGACACTTTCATCAGCTGAGGTAGAGTATGTGGTAGCCACATTAGCAGCATCTCAAGCAACTTAGATGAAAAGAATATTGAAAGATTTATTACAAGCATAGAAGGAGTCAACACCAATCTTTTGTGACAACAAATCATCACTCGCATTATCAAAAAATCATGTTTTTCACTAGAGGAGCAAGCACATTGATACAAGCTTTCACTTTATCAGAGAGTTAGTGAACAATAGAGAAATCCATCTAGAATCTTTCAGATCTGAAGATCAATTGGCGGATATATTCACAAAGGTATTAGCAAAGGAGACCTTTGATTATCTAAGACAAAATTTAGGCATTGTAAATGCTGAAGTTGTTAGTAATAGAAATTAAGGGGGAGTGTTAGAAACTGGAGATAGATAATTTTTCCATTTCAATCTAACTGACTATTTGCCTCCCTCTCATGCACGCCTCATGTACATCAGCACCTCAGTCCGCAAGATAAGCAGTAGTTATAGATTAGTTTAGTTTTAGTTAGCATGATGTCAAAGTAGTAGTTTAGTTTCAGTTTGATAAGTTTTGAAACTCTATTTATGTATGTTTGGATTTGAAGTTTTTTTCAAGAACAAGATCAAGAAGATTAGTAAAAATCTCTTTTTCTAGATTGCCGTAGCAATCAGACCAGTTTTATATTTTAGTTATTTTCTTTGTTTTTGCTCTGTTTATCCCCACAACCTCCCGACAAATGAATCAATTTGAGAAAGGAGGATTAAAATATTGAGGATTTATTCAAATATGATTTGAATACTATCTACTTGGCTTCATAATGAAACGCTTGTGTATAGTATTGTGTATAAGCCTCTAATCCCTGCACCTCAATTCCATCTGTGAACCTTGGTGAGGAGCAGACTCAAGCTATGTTAAGCAATAAAAATTGGTTCTCATACCTTAATGGAATATTATTGACCATTTAATTTGTGATGTATGAATGGAGTTTCATCTTTGAAATTACTCCAACATTTTGATTACGATTTTAACAATAAAAATATATGAACCAATATTTCAAATTAAAAAAATGATAAAATACATTTTTTTAAATCAAAATCACATAAAAATTTAAACCCACAATAATATTATAAAACTTCATAAATACCCAAACTTTACACTATATATCTCCATCTATCAAACATTAAAAAATATATTAAAAAAATAAAAACTTTTTCAATCTTTTCTTATAATAATTAAAATAATTTAATGTATCAAAATTACACAAATAATATGTCAAAAAAATTATTTAAAATTATTTTTCAATCTTGACTATCATCTTAAATAAATTAAAATAATAAAAAAATTATTTATAGGGAAAAATCATTTCCTATTAGAAATTGAAGTTAACATGAGATAATTTCTCCACTTGATGTTTAACTGCCTCCCTCAGTTCTCATGCATGCATAGCAGTTTTAGATTAGTTAGAGAATTTGTTTTAGTTTCAGTTTGCATGCAAAGAATAATTTGTTTTATTTTGGCACAACTAGATGCAGGAAAGTCAATGCACAACAATGTGTCGTACGAAGTTTTGGTGCAGCATCAATCAGAGTTAGCACAGCAGCAGCAATTTTGTGTGAGAAGAAGTGCGCTGTCAATTTGGAAAGAAGCCGTGAAGGGAGAGCGCGCGCAATCAACCCAGGCAGATCGCAAGTTTGAAAGCGCAACCAAAGGAGATCTTACTGCCAGCTGTAGGAGTGAAATGAGGCAGAAGCTACAGTGGCGAAGAACAACCTACATGGAGAGGAACATAAACAACAATTTGTGCAAAAGAGAGTGCAAGAAGCCTAGTAAGGATGCATTGGGAGGTTACAGATCAAAGTGGAGATCTCTACAACTGTAGATGAAATGAAAATAAATCACTGAGATTAATGCATCTTCATCTTCTATTTTTAAGTTGGATTTGTGATCTATTGTTTTTCTATTAGTTTGATATCAATTTTGTCATAGTTTGATATCTTTAGATCGCTATTTATAATTGTAGTTAAAATAAAGAAAGATTTGTAGTTAAAAAAAATCAATGTCAGATCGTGGAAAAGCACCAGTGGATAAAGTTAAAAAAAAGGGAGGATAAAGGAACACAATCAAATCAGATTTGCCAAGTACATTCAAAGAAAAGCTTTGGTGCAAGGAGGATTTAGCCACTTCAGCATGAGACATGGCAACAAATAATAGTATTTCTCGGCCTCGAATTCCCATTTTTAATGGTAAGAATTATGATATTTGGGCAATTAAAATGAGAACATTGTTTTGCTCAAAAGATGTTTGATATTTGGTAGAAAATGGTTTTCTAGAACCGCAGGATGAGGTTGCCCATCAGGCATTAACATGAGCACAAAAAGAAGAGCTTAAAGATAAAAAGAAAAAAGATGCAAAAGCTCTATTTCTAATCCAACAGGCATTGGATGAATCTATTTTTTCCAAAGTTACAGCAGCAATGAGATCCAGATTGGCATGAAAAATCTTGGAGACTACCTATAAAGGTAATACAAAGGTAAAAATTGCTAAATTGCAATCTCTTAGAAGAAGTTTTGAAAATTTGCAAATGAATGATTTAGATTCAATAGACTAGTTTATGGGTCAAGTATTGAATATAGTGAATCAAATTAGATCTAATGGAGAAACTATAATGGATAAGAAGATCATAGAAAAAATGCTCAGGAGTTTACCCAGCAAATTTAATGCAATAGTTGTAGCTATTGAGGAAACCAAGGATTTGGTACAGTTATCAGTAGATGAATTAATGGGTTCTTTGTTCATACATGACTCCAGAATGAATAGGAATAACAATACTTCTCTTGAGAATGCTTTCAAGTCACAGGTATCATTTGGCAGAGGAAGAGGAAGAGGAAGGTCAAACTTCAGAGGAAGAGGCAGAGGTAGAAATGGAAGGAACAATCTAGATCAAGGTGAAAACAGTAATCAAAACTACAACAATAGAGGACGTGGCAACAATCACTTCCAGCAAAGTTCACAGAGATTTGATAAATCTAACATTCAATGTTATTACTACAAAAAATATGGACATTATGCAAGTGAATGCAGAAAGAAATAAGGAGTTGTGGACAAGAAGAATGCTAATTATACAAATGAATCTAGTTATAATCCTAGAAGCTTATTTCTCACTTGTCATGTTACTCAAGAAAATACTAGAGATATTTGGTTCTTAAATAGTGGATGCAGTAATCATATGACAGGGAATAAAGAATTCTTTGCTAGTCTTGATGATTCTATAAAATTTGAAGTTAAATTAGGAAATGATAACAAACTGGATGTAATGGGTAAAGGAGTAATAAATGTTTTGGCAAAACATGGTGAAAGAAGGTTTATTCTTGATATTTATTTTGTACCTGGACTAGAGCATAATCTTATGAGTGTTGGATAGTTAGTATAGAAAGGTTATAGAGTATCTTTTATGGATAATGTTTGGACAATACTAGACAAGTTTCCAAGTGACAGGTTGATAGAAAAAGTGGAGATGACCAAGAATCGGATGTTCCCTCTTCGAATTCAGTGCATCCAAGGATAAGAGGAAGCCCACTTCAAAACCATGCATCTAGACCAATCATGGCTATGGCACTTAAGGTATGGACATTTACATTTTGGAGGTTTGAATTTGTTACAAAAGAAAAATATGGTAAAGGGATTACCACCAATAGAAAAGCCAGGAAGTTCATGTGACAGTTGTATTCTGGCAAAATAGCATAGAGAGAGATTTTCAGTATGAGCCTCATATAGAGCAAAGATAATATTGGAGCTAGTCCATAGTGATTTATGTGGACCAATGCAAATTCCATCATTTGGAGGTAGTTCTTATTTTCTAACCTTCATTGATGACTTTAGCAAAATGATGTGGATATATTTTCTCAAAAATAAGTCTGAAGCCTTTGGAAAGTTTAAAGAATTCAAGGCTATGGTTGAAAAGCAAAGTGGCCTTTACATCAAGGTACTTAGATCAGATATAGGAGGTGAATATATGTCTAATGAATTTCAAGATTTTTTAAAATATCATGGCATTAAAAGGCAACTGACTACAAGGTGCACACCACAGCAGAATGGTGTAGCAGAAAGAAAGATTAGAACAATCATGGAGATGGCTAAAAGCATGTTGAAAGCCAAACATTTGTGAAATGAATATTGGGCAAAAGTAGTAGCATGTGTAGTATATATTTTGAATAGAAGTCCAACAAAGAGTGTCAGAGGTCAAATTCCACAAGAAGCTTGGGGTGGTAAGAAGCGTAGTGTGCATCATTTCAGAAATTTTGATTTGTATTGCATATTCTCTTATACCATCTAAATTGAGAAGAAAACTTGATGATAGAGGTGTGAAATACATTTTTATTGGCTATAGTGAAGAATCAAAGGCTTATAAGTTGTATAACCCCAATTCAAAGCAAGTGATTATTAGCAGAGATGTTGAATTTAAGGAAGAAGAAGCAAGGGATGGTAGCACAATCACAATTGGAGCACCAATTCCACAAAATGAAGAAGAATCTGAAGAATAAAATTTACAAGGTGATCAATCCTCTCCACAAGCAAGAACAAGCATCCTAATAATAACACCTAGGAGGTTTGAACAGGGTGAATCATCTGGTCATGCATGTCATCCTACTCCAAATTCACAAGTAAGTGATGAATCAGAACCAAATCTTGATACTTTATGATCAAGATTTGAAGGTAAGAAAATGAGAAACTTGAATGAGATTTATAATCAAGAAGAAGAGAAGTTAGATTTGTGTTAAAATTTTGCTCTTTTCTCTCATTATCCTATGTATTATGAAGAAGCAGTTAATATGGAACATTGGATAAAAGTAATGGATGAAGAGATGAAAGCCATTGAAAGAAACAAAACATGGGATCTAACTAATCTACCTGAAGGTAAGGATTGCATAGGGGTCAAATGGGTTTATAAGACCAAATTTGATGCAGATGGAAATGTTGAAAAGCACAAGGCAAGGTTAGTAGCAAAAGCTTTTGCACAAGAACATGGAATTGACTATAATGAAACATTTGGTCTAGTTGCTAGACTTGATACTATTATAATGGTTTTAACAATAGCTACTCAAAATAATTCATATTTATATCAAATGGATGTCAAATCAGCTTTCTTGAATGGTTTCCTAGATGAAGAAGTGTATGTGAAATAGCCACCAAGTTATGAAGTGCAAGGACATGAAGAAAAAGCCTACAGATTGACGAAGGCTCCTTATGGTCTCAAGAAAGCACCAAGAGCATGGTATAGTAGGATTGATTCATACATGACAAATAATTGATTTAGTAGAAGTAATAGTGAGCCTACATTGTACACAAAAATCAACAAAGTAGGTCAGATTTTTATTGTGTGTTTGTATGTTGATGATTTGATTTTCATTGAAAATTTTTCTGTAGACACATTTAAATCAGCAATGAAGAAAGAATTTGAAATGACAGATTTAGGATTAATGAAGTATTTTTTGGGCATAGAATTTGTACAATCAGAGAAAGGAATATTTATTTGTCAAACTAAATATGCAAAGGATGTGTTAAGGAGTTTTAAGATGCTGAGTTGTAAACCAACACCTACAGCAGTTGCTATAGGAACCAAAATTAGCAAAGAAGACAAAGGGTCTAATGTTGATTCTATAACATTCAAAAGACTAGTTAGTAGTTTGATGTATCTTATAGCTACAAGACCAGATATCATGTATGGCATCAGTTTAATCTCTAGGTTCATGGAGTCACCAAAAGACTCACATTGGCAAGTTGGAAAAAGGATATTGAGATATGTGGTAGGTACAACAGAATATGGAATTTTATATTCCACAACTAATGATTTTAGTTTGGTTGGTTATACTGATAGTGATTTTGTAGGTAGCATTGATTATAGGAAGCGTACTTTTGGACATGCCTTTCTCTTAGGAACAGGTGTGGTCACATGGGAATCCAAAAAACAACCTATACTGACACTTTCATCAGCTGAAGTAGAGTATGTAGCAGCCACATCAGTAGCATGTCAAGCAACTTGGATGAGGAGAATATTGACAGATTTATTACAAGCATAGAAGGAGTCAACACCAATCTTTTGTGACAACAAATCAGCAATTGCATTGTCAAAAAATCATGTTTTTCATAAGAGGAGCAAGCACATTGATACAAGATTTTATTTTATCAAAGAGTTAGTAAACAATAGAGAAATCCATCTGGAGTTCTATAGATCTGAAGATCAATTGGCAGATATATTCACAAAGGCATTAGCAAAGGAGACCTTTGATTATCTAAGACAAAATATAGGCATTGTAAATGTTGAAGTAGTTAGCGATAGAAATTAAGAGGGAGTGTTAGAAATTGAAGTTAACAGGAGATAATTTCTCCACTTGATATTTAAGTGCCTCCCTCAGTTCTCATGCATGCACAGCAATTTTAGATTAGTTAGAGAATTTGTTTTAGTTTTAGTTTTCATGCAAAGACTAAAATTAGTCTTCAGTTTTATTTTCTAATTATTGTTTGTTTTGAAATTTATTTAAAGGACTCATGGGTGCATTATTGTAATAAGTAAGAGATCAAGAAGATCTACAAGATCAAGAATGATTAATAAAATTCTTGTTTTCTAGAATCGCTGTAGCAATCTTAGTTTTGTCTGTTATCTTATTTCTGCTGTATTGTTTCTTTATTTACTTCATTTCCAACTTTATTGATCTCACCTTTAGAAATCGGCCATTTTTGTATGGACATACTGGTAAAGTCATAATCATTTAGCATGACACGCATTTCTATTTTTTTTAAATTTGAATCTTCCTACTAAATTCTCTCTCTCTACACCAAAGATTCAAAATTAAAGGCACATTCACATTGCAAGCCTCTATATTCCATTGCCACCCATTTTCAATTGGCTAAGCTCTTCTTCACACTCATCATAAAAAAATAGATTCCCCCATTAATGAAACTTTCTACGATGGTTTGTAGCCAATTTTTAGTGATTTAGACCCTATAAGAACAAATTAATTTTTAGTATACGTTATATAGTTACAATTTTGTAGACCGTGTCTTTCTTATATTTTTTCATTTAAAAAATAATTTTTTGACAGGCGATAAAAACACGTTCAATTGTTTCAAAAAATTCGGTATTTCTATTGAAAAAGGTTTACATTTATATTGTTTAAAGTATATATAGTTCAAGAAGACATATAGACTCTAACAAGTTGTGGAGGTTAGTAACATGAATTTTCTTACATAAAATTAGAAATAACATTTCTAAGGTACAAGGAACATTAAATTTGAAGATATTTACATATAAATTTAAAATCTAAAAAAAGTTAAAATTAAAATTTCTAATTATATAATAGAAAATTAAAAAATTATGAAAATAAAATATTTATAAAATTATTAAAATTAAGAATATATTATAAGGATAATATTTGGGTGGATTTTTCAATGATAATGGTTTTGATTCAGGATTCTTCTGCTAAGCCCTC
>JARHVA010005894.1:537500-612500 GCA_037957365.1 Torreya grandis
GACTCAAAATATGACTAACCACTAGGTTCAATAGGGTTACAAATCTAGTCTCTAAAGCCTTGAAAAAAGATAGGGGATAAATATGAGACAATATTTCCCTAAAAAGGAATATAATTAAATGGCCCAAAATCAAGCATCTCCATCTTAAATAACAAATTCACATTATTCTTTGGTAATATAAATAAATCCACCATCAATATAACCTAGGTCTTATCGAAGATCAATAATAGGAAATTATTTTTGAACAAAATAACCAACTTAAAATTTAGTTTCACACATAGACTATTCCCAAGGAAGTACTCTCCCAAAACCTACTATGTTGCCTACGTAATCTCTAAAGATGGTACCTAAAACACATGCTTTAGATGACACATATACACCCTTCATGTAAAACCCATCTATCTCTTCGTGCCATTTTTGAAAACCATAGGACAAACTAACAATTCCACCATCACATGATCCATGACCAAAAACCCACTACCTAAAACCTAAACAACACAATCAAAGAACATTAAACAACTTCACTCACATAGAAAAAAATTATTTCCCCATCATAAGAATAACCATTTATTCAATGAATTTACACTCCCCCACATTATGAAATAAATACTTAATTAATTAAGCTCCCTCCAAACTCCTAAAATGAACCAAATAAAATGAAATTCTCACATAATATATACTTATGCAATCCCAAATGAATCATCCATCCTCTCTTTGTAATTATCACTCCTTATTTCCTCCATTTCATTTGGACATGAAATATACCACCTTGTTAGACTCTCAATAGCAATAGATACCTTTTCACACTTTAAATTTACTCAAAAGAGACCATGCCTTAAAAATAAGATTATTAATATTCTAGGATTTATCATTCTACTTCTTAAATGCCTAGATCACAAATAGAAAGTCCCATTCAACATATAAATACTCCACCTACATGCCACTACCATTTTAAGACCTACCACAAGTGATTTATCTTCAAATTCATCACCAAACAAACAAAACCACCTCATGAATAGAGATCTATGCATTTCTCAAGACTGCAAACAATGAACATTCTTTGCCTTCAAAAAGTTGCTAGTTATTTTATTTCCATATTTACCAAATGATAATAAATGGAATGACTCTACATAATATATAAAATGAACTCTTCACATCACCAAGTAACCATCTTAAGATATCATTTTCAATAGAAGGTGGCCAAGCCCAAAACTAGTTAAACTTATAACACATCCATAGCCAACACCACACTGAAAATGGACATTTAAACAATAAATGATATATCATTTCCTCATTAGATTTACATATAAAACATTTATATGGTCCCTAGACACCCATATAACATAGCCTATATTGGATTAAATTGTATTCTCAATCGAGATACATGTAAAATCACCTATTTTATGAATCTCTTGATTCCCCTAACAAAACTAACACACCCAATAAAATAAAACATATATCACCTTAGCCATTTAATAACCAAGATTAACTACATGAAACCCATATTTATCTAATACCCAATGATTTTCATCCTAATTTTCATTAATAAACACCTTTCTATTGGTCAAGTAAAGAGAAATAACCCTACCCTAGTATTTTGAAATAGGCATATCAATGAAACGTTTGCACTTATAATTTTTAATACCTTCATAGAAATGAAAATCGATATATTTATCCACCTTGATCCCTAAAGCATAATTAAAAATTCCATGCCTCATCCATATTAGGGAATATAGCAAATAGAATATTCCTATTCCACTATTCCAACTAAAAGTGATCATATTTCCCATTATTAATAATCCAAGAAACATGATCAGTAATGATATATCTACACTTTAAAAATAAAATCCACATGTTACCCTTTGGGTGAATTCACAATAGCTGCCACACTCCATGGTGGATATGAACCAAGTATATTTACACTGAATGATCCTACACCACAAAGAGTCTAGCTACTCAACCATATTCCACACCAAGTACTCCCCCAACGGTTGATTTTGAAGCTAAATATTTTTTATCCTTGCTCCACCAATCTTTTTTTGTTTAGAAAATCTATCCCATTTAAACAAAGAAATCCTCTTTTTAACCTCATCTCCTCATCAAAGTAAGTACTTAATAAATTTTTTCAATATTTTCATGGCAAGGAGGTTGGATAATTGAGAAATAATAAATGGGTAAATAATTTAGCACATGTTTGGTCAAAGTAATATGAACTACTAGGGATAACCACTTTCCTTTCTTGGAAGGCAATTAGATTTTAAATTTCTTAATCAATTCTTCCCAGAATGCAAATTTACCTTCCCCTACAATGAGTGAAAACCCAAGACATTTTCTTTGAATCTTACTAGTCTCCCCTTGCTTAGACTCCTTGCAGTTGATAAAATGGACCTCAAAATTTTCCTTCACTAACCATATAACCCAAAGCTTGTTCATAACTTTTTGTAATATATTTTAGCTCAGGTACTTCCCCAACTAAAGCTTTCCCAAAAATAAGGTGTTGTCAACTAATTGATGATTATTTAAACTATCCAACTCATCCACTACATTGATCCCCAGAAGGCTACCTTATGTCTTTTCATGACTCACTACCATGTCCAATCCCTTTACCATGATAGTTAAAATAAAAGGAAATAAAGTGTCCCCCTATCGAATATATTTTGATGCACCAAAAAATCTTAAATGGACATCATAAAACAAAATAGAATATTTAGGACTAATTAACCAACTAAAAATCTATTCACACCAATCTTTTTTAAACACAAATTTATCAAAAACGTATATCAATGAATACCAATTGACTCGATTATAGTCCTTAATTATATCACTATTATAATTTGGCAAATAAATGACTACATAAATAAAAAATTTAGTCACAATAACTAAAAATGTCTAAATTATACTTTTTTTTGTAATTCAGCTATAAATGAGTAAATAAATGACAAATTTGGTCATTGAATAAAAAATTATTTAGTTATACAAATAAAAATGACTAAAGAGTTACACAAATACAAATTAGATGAAATTTTAAAAAAAAATAAAAAATGATGGGAGTGTATTGTGCATGATTTATTACATATTTAATATTTTCTCATTTTGTTTGTTGGTAATTACCTTGGCACTGAGGTGTTTTGGGTAATAACAGCTACTTGCATGGGTGATAAAACTTATTTGGAGAGGACTTGGAGACTTATGAAAAGGTAGGTAAATACTTCAAAGTTTTCTACAAAGAATTTGAAGTCAACGAGGCCCTCTACAATGAATTTAGAGGTAGTTCAAAACCTTCATTACATTAAACACAAAATCTATAGCCTTCTTATTGAAAACTTATAGTAGTTACATAGGCAATTGAGTACCATAACCATATAGGTCGTTTAATGTTTAGGGAACTATTTTTCATTAGTTTCATCTACATTTTGGAGCACATGGGAATTGAACTGGTAACTCAAGTGAAAAACCACCTTATTCTAGTCATTACAATAATTCCATATCCTTAAAGAGCATAGAAAAAATGTAGAATTGACACTAGGGTTTTTATTTATGAATTCAACCCAAATACTATTTTCTAGGGCCTTTAGAAGAGATTTTGACATCTTAAGAGAATCTAAGGCTACACTAAGGTCTAACGATATTAATAACTCACCCATCTTGATAAATTCATGGGCATCACATGGATCTATGAGAGATGCCTTTCTTAAAATTTCCAAATCTTTCTTTTGGTTCTCAAAATTATAGTACACAAAACCTTAAAAAGATGTGAAGCTTTATGATTAGGTTATGTAAATAATTTGGCCAATTGACAGGATCAACTTAAGTGGTTCAGATTCTCTACATTTTAGACTCTACTTTGCCTAGGTGGGTGTTGTCTTATATTCACAAATGATTCATTACTCCTGAACTTTGTTGGTGACTTTAGAGAAGATTAAGGGATTTATGTAATTTTTTCAATTGAATCATCCTATTCACCCTAATCCAAACTTGCATATGATTTGAATTACATTTTCTTTTAATTTTCTATTCTACTATTTTTCTAACCAATAAACCAAATATAATGTATTATATTAAAGTTAATTTTATAAATTATTACATATGGGGAATAAATTTGGCCCTAAAAAGTCATTCTATTACAAAAACCCCATGGATTTCATATTGTTTCCCAAAAATTTGTTCTTGATATGTCATTATTTACATCAAAATCTCATGGAAATATAATACATTAGCTAAGGAAACCTATAAAAATCACTATTTTCCACTAGCTCTATGAAGCATAGCACTCATTCCCCTTTCAAATTCATGTCAAGGACATGGGAGCACCTGAGGAAATTCCTATCGATGGTGGCCTAGTGGCAGTGACATTTGAGAGCACAATATATCATGTTGAGGAGAAATAGAAGCCATGGAACCCTAGCATCTAGGATGATTAGTCAAGATAGGTCTGAAGACCACATAATACACATACCTAGCTCTACCCATAACACCACCTCCAAATTAATTCCCCAAAATTCTAGCTTGAAAATTTCACGTAGCAGGAGCAGAATGTCCACCTTCACACCTCCAAGATCTAACAGAGATGCTAGGAACCATGAAGCTATGTCTAAGTTGACTCTATATCTATTTATATCTATTATAAAATCCCTCCCTACTACCATTTTAATCACTTACAACTCCAAAAAGCATAGTCACATAATTTTGTGAGGATTTGTAATCACCGTCAGTCTTGAGTATGTGATAAAACCCAAGAAAGCCATTTAACTTCATGCACTATGAAGGTAAATAAACGTTTCCATTTTTTGTTGATGGCCAACTTAAAATTTGGTCTGAGACAACCTCATTAGGCTCTAATAAATATATCCCTTCCCTTCATTCCCATCTTAATATCATTAATGGTGCTCGAGTGAGCTCGGCTACCAAGATTTAGGAGATCTATCCATACGTACCAAAGGATTGGAACTATTAATACCATGGTTAAAAATATTCACTTAAGTGTTTTCAAATAATTCACTTAAGTTGAGTTTATTTAATTTTTGTCCTCCTTAATAATAGTATCCTCAATTCTATTAGTTCCTTTATTCACTATAAAATCCTAGAGAATCTATTCACATTTTCTCTACAACTCTATTTATGACTATTACCTTGCATCATGTCACTCCTTACAAATTTCTCATTTTCTATTCTACTATTACTCTTCCTACATAATAAAAAATTAAAATTGGAATTTTTTAATATGATACAAGGAAATTATTGTAGACAATAATTGATCGGTGCCTTTCTCAACAATTGCATAATGGAGTCTATTCACAGAAAGATTTGTGATTTTTATCTAGCCATAACTTGAATTACTTGGCATGGGATTGTCTATGACTGGCATAGACATGCAAAATTATTATTACATGTCTTTTCTTAATTATCCAAATTGAATCCTCCAAGTTATAGTGATCTACTCAATGGAATTTAATCCCTAATTGAGGAAACCCAATAAGATAAAGCACCCAAAAATAGCAAATGTGTTTCAAAGAACTAAACATATACTTTATATCTTAATTCAAATAAAAATGAGAAACAAAAATGGAGACAACCAGATAAAGTATAACATGAATATTCAACACACAATTGACAACTAGATATATGGCACCAGAGAAATGTGGTTTGATTTTACTGATATATCTTTGAAGAGTAAGCCTTACAATATATTTTTCCAAAATCAAATTCCCAAAGAGATCTCCTAAGGTCTTGGTTTCCTTCTTATAGGGGTGAAGGAAGCTACAAGCTTCAGACCTTTCACATTCTGAAAAATTACTTTTCATACACCCACCCCTTAATATGACCTATTACAACATATAATTTTTGACAAGTCTTAAAAAGACCACCAAATATATTATGAATACATATTGGAAAGCATAAAAAAATAAAAAAGATAAAATAGGAGGACACCAAATATTTTTTGGTGCCATGCTGATGCCAAGTTGATGCTCATTATTCCTCTACATACTTGGTTTGCTTATTATTTAGTTGTCAAATACTGGTTCTCCCATTGGTACACTTTGAAATCCTTAGGCCATTTATATTCTTAGATCTGGAGTAGGTTGACCTGGTGATCTTTCCATCTTTTGTCTAGAAATACTTTGACATCAATGATGAACTTTGCATATCTATCATCAGAGAAATTACTCTATCCAAAATGACATTGAAACTGAGAATAGTTTAGTTTTGATCTTATTTCAAGAAATCAATGAATTGAGAAATTGTTTGACCATATTCACTTTTAAATGAATCAAAACCTTTGATCTTTTCATCCTGTATCAAAATGGAAGGAATATACTAGTGTTTGAAGGTAGTAAAAGAATCAATCTTTACCTGCATTTTATATCTCTCACCATTCACATATTAAAATTCATCCAAGATCATTTTCACTATCTTCTCTATTGGCTTGAGTGAGGTCGAAGCACCTGAATCTCTTTGCAAAAGGTTAGTAGTGTATGGTGTGTAGGTTACCATTTCTTATATATTGGATCCAAAATAGAAAGATTGACCTTCAACTGATTAATGGCTTGAGAGAAGGAAGAATAACATTGATGCACATCTCCCAACTTATCAATAACCAATTTTACTCTGTATTCCAATATATTCTCAAACACCTCAAGGATTTTAAATTTGGCCTCATCCTTTCTCTTCATATTTTTCTTTTTCAAATCTTCAATTTCTTTCTCCAACTTCAACTTCAATGCATTCAATTGATCAAATGGGACTTTATTGTCACTGGTTATTTATGGCATAGGGGTTTGGTATGGCATAATTTCTTGGCTTTGAGAATCAACACCCTTCAACTGATTCTTTAATTTTAAATTTTACAAATATAGCCTATTCAATTCATCATTCATCTTAGTTTGAGTTTTTTCATAGTCGAGCAATATTTGCTAAATTTTCTTGATAGTAGCTTCTGTGAACATTATAGAGTACACAATAAACGTGGTAGCTTTAAGCACCGATGTATCCTAAAATGTTTTCACCATATTTTTTTCCATCTACTCTTGAAATACATCAAGCAATCATGGCTTTTTCGTGTTCTTCTATGTGGCCCATATTGCTAGAGTCTTTGTCTTTGGGTTAAACCCACAACCATTGACACCATCTTCATAATCAAAATTAGAAACCATCATGGGGTCATCTTGATTTCTCACTTGGTTCAATAAAAAGATTTTATTCAATTCAAGGCTAGGGATGATTAACATATTACTCTTCAAAACCATTTGTTTAACCTCATCAGGGTTGACATTTATTTCAACAATTTTCAAATCCTTGAAAGTCTATGTCATAATTTTATCATGTTGAGATTCATCAGCACTAATTTTATTTATTTCCACCTTTTCTTCAAATTCTTTCATTTTCATTTTGAGCCAAAATTATTTAAATTATGGATTATTTATGAAATCATCATCCTCGATGAACCTCATAAAAGCCACAACACTTTCGTCTTCTTGTAGTTCAGGCTCACCTTGTGCTTGTTCATCTATTATTTCTTCTAGTTTGTGTGCTTATATTTCTTCACCAAAAATGGGTTGATCTACTTCTTCCACTCCAATATGCCTCAAAATATAGACCACCTCCTCAAAGTCACAAATAACTTTAGTCATTTCATATGGAACCGGTGGAGAAACATCATCAGTCTTTTACCTTTTGGTAGGTGGTGAATCAGGAATAGTTAGATATTGCATTGACATTGCATCTAGACCAAGTTATTGAATTAAAACTCCTATTGGACTTTTTATAGGTAGGTTGGTATCCTTTATTGGCTGCTTCTTAGACTTTCCATATATATTTTCAAAATTATCAATTATCAAATCTATTCTTTTCAAAGGGTCCTTCTCTTCAACAAAAAATAAATTATGGTTTTATTTTATTTTTTCATCCTCAATATTTTTCAATGTTTTCCATTTTTTTTCCTATTATATACCTCTTCAAAAGTGACATAATTTTTTATCACATCCTCATCAAAATTAATTTGATGGGATATCCCCATCTTGGTAAGGATGACTTGTCTAACAAGTTCATGTGACCCTCTAGATCACAAACCATTTCTATCCCTAATTTCAAAGAATATTTAGGCTTCAAATAGGCTTGCAACTCCTCCAAGGTATTTTCACCAATGTACCATTCACCGAACATAGTGGAATCTAGAAGAAATGTCCCCTTCTTTTGTTTTTCATCACATCTTTCTCCAAATAGAACATCTATTACATGAATTCAAGAAAAGCAATTTTGGTTGGCAAAAATTTTGGTAACACATGGGGTGGTTGAGTACACCCATATATTTTGATTATGGTATGGTCATGCAAGAAATACCATTCGACAAAATTATGTTTGTGACCCTATTCTGGCCTATGAGCAAGAGGCCTCAACATTTCACTGACCTCTTTGGTCAATCTAGGAAAAAAGGTACCAAGGGAATTCATTATTATGACTGATAAATCATCATGGAACACACCATAGTTATAGTTCTAATAATGAGTGTCCCATTTATAACACTATCACTGTATAGGTAATCTCTATCTCTTTTGATCAATCATGCTAAAGTCCATCATGTTGGGCCAATTATTTTTGTTATGTTAAAAAATTAAATTACACAACAAAGAATAATATTTGAAATTCATAGGTGTCTTGTTCTCCCTTATTTGTAAAAATATGTCATGCAATTTCTTCTCAATAAATGATGCAAAATCATACTCAACATTAACTTCTCAATTCTGTATTCTCATGGCCATCGTCATCATACCAAATGGAATTCTATCTTGGGCATCAATTCCTAACACTTGACACAAAGCCAAATATGTCCTTGTGAAATACACAACAAAGTCATCAACTGGAAAAAGGCTCAATTGTAGTCGTTGGGATTGAAATTCTTCTATTATTGGCCCCTTTCCTCATGCACATGGGTAACTCATCACTCCTATGTCTATTTCTCATACTGGTATATTCTTTTTCACTCTTTTTCAAGTCAAATTTTTTGAGGGCTTGATTATTGAGCATGAAGCAATCAATGATTGCATTTCTATCCACAACTAATAATGGTGACCCATTTGGCAATCTGGTAGTTTCAATGGCTAGATGATAGTGTTATGCCAATATCTTGATCAAATCCACATTAATGAATATATTTGACGGCACAAGATTAGCAAAATTTAAATTCCATGGGTTTGTAACCAGTCCTTGTCCATCTTGATTTTCTCAAAAATACCAAAAAAGGTTCCACCTTGAGATAGGTACTCTAGCATCGTAACACCCCTATGCTACATCCTTGAATAGTTTCTTATACCCTTTGTCAACAAAACTTGGTAGAATGTCCAATAGTGAATGTTGAAGGGACCGCTTATTAGGAATAGGGGGTTTAGTGCTCTTACTTGCAGACATAGATTTATTAAGTGCCATAGTTTGATGCTTCTATGAACTAGGGTTTTGATAGTCACTTGGTCTACAGAACTAGTTGAAAATAAACCCTAAACTAAATACCAAATTTTATGAAGAGAGTGATGAGGAAATCTTACCTAGTTAAAAGATGGCTTAATTATGCACACAGAGCTTGAATTCACCATTTATAATCACCACTAAATTTTATTGAATCATAAAATACAAATAAATTTCAAATTTTATTCTGCTACGAAGATGGTCATTTTTCCATTACTCTGGTTCATGTCATGAAATCGATAAATCTCAACATTCAAGTATTTCAAACATAAACTATTCATTTGGTCTAATCTAATGGATGGGTGGGAACTTTAATTGTAGGCATCAATGATAACCATTATAGGGTCATGATATAATCATTTTAATACTTTACCACAATATTTTAAGTTCTATTTAGATCTATCACAATACTGTGAGAGCTTTTGGATGGTTATGCTACATCTTTCACCACTTACCTCCACCTTTCAAGCCTTGATACACATCATCAAGGGATAGTGGCATAGATGTTACCCCTTATACCTCATACCATATTACTACCAACCTTTGATCTAACCATCACATGATCATGGGATCCTTTGGCATCCCTTCACTATTTACCATATCACTGCAAGCATTGGATTTGACATGTTGAAAAATAAGGAAAGACTAATAAATAAGCTAATGAATTATCTTCAAAACAACCATCTGACTGTTGTGATCAATTATATTATAGGTGGATTGTCTAAATACACAATAAAATATTGTTCATGTATATAAAGAATATAATCCAATGATTATAACAAAACACTCCAAATTAAACTTAACTCTATGAATGAATGTGAATGATCACTCTAACACTTACTTAGATGAGACTAATATGGCCAGGATAATTCTTTACCTTTAACATCTTTCTTGTCTACTTGACAAACATTTTTTTTTATATTGGTTTGTTTTTATTTGAGTTCCTTATACTTCAACTCTTTCTAGGTTTAGATTTTTTGGATGGATATATCCATGTATTTCATCCCTATGATATGCTTTTAGATGCATCTGATATTATCAAACTTTCTATTTTCAAATATGTAACTATGATTTTTTACTAAGGAAAAAAAGATCATGTATCAATAGAAAAATCCAAAAAATAGAATTATATCAAATAAGGTAATATAATAATAGTAGGTGGTGGAGGAATATTGAGGGACCACCAAGGTCAACCATATCTTGTATGCTCATTAGATATTTGGAATGATGAAAATA
Organism: Torreya grandis; assembly: GCA_037957365.1. Lineage (NCBI taxonomy): Eukaryota > Viridiplantae > Streptophyta > Pinopsida > Cupressales > Taxaceae > Torreya > Torreya grandis. The sequence goes on from JARHVA010005894.1 coordinate 548,193, forward strand.
ATTGGGTAGACACAACATGGCACTCCTAGAGAGGATGTATTTAGTAGTGTTGAAGGGATGGAGAAAGGTAATCACAGAAGGTGATATAAAAATATTAATCAATTCAATATCAAATGGATCGATAAGTGCATGGATAATAGATGAGATTGTAAAATAGATTAAATGTATTTGTATAGAATTAAAATAAACAATATTTCAACATAAAAAATTAAAAGGAAATTGTGTAGAAAATTTTAATGGGAAGGTGTATCATACTTTACATAACTTTTACCACTTACAGCTATCCCAAAAGACCTTCTCCAAATTGTCACGGGGCTATGGTATGTGTTATCTATCAGCTTAGCCCTTACCACCATACTTCCATTTATCTTCTTGTCTACAATGGGGTTACAATGAACCTTTACTATTTTCTATTACTACATCGCCATAAGTCAACGTTTTGTTTGTCATAGGGTCACATTGAAATATTATATTCTACTCAAATTCTTGATGCTAGCCTACCAATTACTTTTGAGACCTCCATAGGGCTACAATAACTAGTCTCTGTATACCATAACAACACAAGTGAAGTTCATGCATGTTTTATGGAAGCAGTAACTATCTTTTCACTTCCTTTGGTTCCCATACACCCACCAAATCTATTTGAATGTACTATGGGGCTGTAATAAGAGACAAAAAAACACATAAATGATCAAAATACAAATGTCTTTCACATGGACATGATATGGGATGCTTATGAATGAATCTTGGAATAATTATAAAAGGAATATGGACTCCTAGGATGAGTTTTATGAATTTTGGAAAAAATGCCTTCAAGAAATGTTGTCTCATGGTGATGGAATGCCATGACAAGCAAATTGATATGGATTTTCATAGGATTCCATTACCATGATATCACACTTATTTGAGGAATTTTTTCAACTAATTCACTACCTTGTCTATGCTATTTATTACTATTATGCTTTGATAGATTTTTTCCAAGCATCCATAGCCTGTTTGAAAGCACTTATTTTAGTCTTTAGGCCATAACAAGAAGGTAGTGAACTATTTTATAAAATGCTTTGCTAGATATGTATGAAAAACGTGGTAGCATAGATGAGGTAGTGATCTATTTGAAAAAATACCTCAAAGAAATGTGGTCTCATAGAATGCCATGACAAGCAAATGCAATTGGTAGCTGTTCCTAGTTATTAGTTATGCAATGTGAAGTAATTTCATAAATGCTTAGGTTGACTTTGTAAAAACTATATTGTAATTGAAATTTTGTCATCTATCATTATCTAGTAATTAGTTATGCAATGTGAAGTAATGCTTTGAGTTTGAAAGATGTGTAATGCAATGTAATCAATAATTTGAATATAAACTAAAAAAATCTATCTTTTACAATTCAACAGTTAAACTCTCTATATTATTTTCTCTATATAACTCTATTGCTATTGAAATTTATTTCTATTTAAAAAAAATAGTTTTTGTCTCTTAGTCTACAATTTTTTTTAAATTTGATTTTTTCTCAATATTTTGAGAAATCTTAAACTTTTGGGCTGCCAATTTTTTCCCCAAAATATTTTTATTGCTATGTGTAGAACATTATAGATGGATCAACATTGAAGGTTGACTATGGATCAATACCATGCAGTTTATGAGAGAGTATCCAATGGGAGGGAAATGGATAAATATTCATGTCCATGAAACGACTGTCTTGATGGAAAGTTGAGAAAAAGAAATTTGATTTATCGTCATATGATAAGATATGGGCATAGTGGTATAAACCCTTGGCATTATAATTATTATGCAGATATGATACAATTGAAAAGTTTGAGAAATGAAGAGGTAATAAACATAGATGAAGTGGCACCAAACATAGATGAAGAGATTACAATGTTAGACTAATAGTTTAAAGTTTATAGGATGTTGAATGAGGGTCTAAATGATGATTGGGAAGAGTTGATGGAAGATGCTTTAAAGCCTTTATATGCTGATTTCAAGTTATGTCATTTGATAACAATCCTTCAAAGTCATAACTTGCAAGTGGTGTTTGGTTGGATAAATGAGAGTGTAGATCAGTTATTGGCATTATTAAGTTCATTGTTACCACTTGACTCCACATTGCCAACAAAATGAAGTCAATGTAGAAAGAAAATCACTAAGCTAGGCTTAGGGTATGAAAACATCCACACATGTGTGAATGGTTATGTATTATTTCACAATAATCCTACAAGTTATATTGAATGTCCAAAATGTCATGAAGTGAGGTATAGACAAAGGTTGAAATCAGTTATGGCTCCTCGAAAGGTTCTTCACCACTTTATATTAATACCATGATTAATCCAAATGTATAGGTTTAGAGAAATTGTTGAACTTATGCAATGGCATGGCCAAAATAAGAGCACTGATGGAAAATAATAACATGTGCTTGACTCTAAGACATGGATGGAGTTTAATAATAGACGGCCTAATTTTTCAGAAGATCCTCATAATATAAGGTGGGGTTTGCCATTAGATGGACATACCTTAAAATGGATCATCCATATCATCAACAAAAAACATGTTTCAATGGTCAAGAAGAGAATCATGAAGCACCAACGCTAACAATAGGTAATTACATTGTTGATAATGTACAAAAAAGAATGTCATTTATTGTAAATGATGGGATTATTGGTAGTAGATGTGATCCATGTAATGAAACCAATGTAAAATGGTTGTGTATATTCTATAATTTGTAATACTTTAAGGATATAGCCATTAGGCATACTATTGACTTTATGCATACTGAGGAAAATATAGCCTATGTTATTATAGAAACTCTTTTTGGTGCATTCGATACTATTTCATCATGTGAAGACTTTTGAAAATTAAAGACTCATCAAAATATTTGGGTTAAAAAAATGTTATGATGAAAAATATAGAAAACTTAGTGCTCCTTATGTCTAGAAAAAAGAACAACATGCACAATTCTTCTAGTTGATATCTCAGACTCATTATCCCACTGGATATGTAAGTAGTAGTATTAGAAGCCAAAATGACATTAATGGCTTAAGAAGCCTCAAGACTCATGAATATCATGTCATAATAGAGAATATTTTATCTATTATGGTAAATATTTCATGTTTTGCAAAGGGGCCAAGATTGGCAATTATAAGGTTGGGCCTAATATTAAAGAGAATGAGTTTACATCTATTAGATCCTTCTAACTTTGATAGTTTGAAGGAGGAGGTTGTTGAAGTCATTTTTCAATTGGAATGGGAATTTCCACCAATAATATTTAACATTTATTTGTATCTTTAGATACATCTATAATATGAACTAAAGCATTGTGGTCCAATAAGAATGATAAGGATGTAACATATAGAATGATATATGAAGGTTTTTAAAAAATGCATTCATAATAGGCAAAAACTAGAAGGCATCATGTCTAAAGGATATTCAATGCAACAGGCCATGAGATTTTGCATAGAATATATTAAGGATTTTAAAAATGTCAATCAAAATGTATGGGATGATGAGTAAGATGAGAGAGTTGTAAGTGAAGTATTAGAAGGCAATGGATGTCACTTCAATCTATCACATCAAGAAACAAGTGTGATACATGCCTATATTCCTCAAAACACATGTTCATTGGATAAGTGGCATAGGTAACAAAAATTTACAAAATAATTTATTTACTCAATCACCTTTACACATTTATATTATCAGTCTTACTATTTGTACGTTAATAGTCTATGTAGAAAATATGAAGAGAATCAAGCTTGGATGCAACATCAACCTCAAAAGCACAGATGTCATGATTTGATTGGAAGTGATTCTCTTCCAAAATTTGAAGAATGGATTGATAATGTAGTCAATGATGAAAATTAAGGTCAAGATATAATAATGGAGGAAATTGAGATTTCAAAATCTCCACATTTATGGGATATGCATTTTAGTGGAATGTGGGCCTATGGTAGTCATTTAAGAGTGGAAGAAAAAGACAAATGAAAGACAAATTGTCATTATGTTGTTAGTGCTGAATTTATTCATGAAACTAAGAAGAAATTTTATGTTGGATTCATCAAAAAAATTATTAAAGTGGATTTTGGTGAAAAAATTCCTACATTATTAAAATGTAAGTGGATCTGACCATACACAGTATAATTTGATGAATATGGATTTGTACAAACAAATATAGGATAATTTTTATCAGAGACAAATAAGATGTATATTTCCCCTCTTCAAATGAACCAATATATTTATAATTGATTATGTAAGAAGCCTAGGGTGGTTTTATGTCATTCAAATAGAGTCTCGTTTCAAATGAAAATTCATGGAAGTTGTTTATATAATGCTTGATGGGAAATATGTTAATTTACAAAAAACATTCAAAGAATTGTATGAAGATGATGATAGAGTGTTTGAATAAGATATTTTGATTAAAAATGAAGAGATTAGGATAGATAATGTATTACATGTCATAGATGAGGATGATGAAGAAAATCAAGTAGATGCAGACATGAGTGATCAGGATTCATAAGTGTCAATATCTAATTGAAACAAATGATAGTCATATTGATAGTCTGATACCTATAATTGTAAACATCTTAGTTTTTTGATTACAAATTCTTTTTAATATATAAACTAAATTCTATTTTAAGTTTCCATTTGTAATTATCAGTGGATAGAAAAGTCAACAGTTATCAACTTATGAAATCAATAAAGTTTTACTAATTCATGTTGTTGATTTATACATTATTGTTTATTTAGACTTCAAGAAATGAGGAAAATGACTGTAAGACAAAAATTAGTTGATTATAGTGATCATAATGCTGAAATTTCATTAATAGCTTATGAGTACTTTCATAGAGAAAAAGTGGCCAAGAATAATGAATATTTATCATGTCTTGGTTTGACAAACAGACAAGTTGTAAATCCACTAAACAGTATATTATTTGTTTAATAGTGTTTAATGAAATTTTATAGGCAAGATATTTATGTATATAAGAAATAATATGATATTTTTTTATGTATAGGTAATAAAAAGAGTGAAAATAAAATGAGGAGAAAGACAAAATGAAAGAAAAGATACAATGCCACCATCTCATAGAAGCCAAGAAATTTGTGATTCAACAAATGTAGTTGGTTAAAATAATAGTTGTGATGATGTATAGCCTAATATAGAATATGGTAATATGTAGTATGATATAGCACATGGTGATGTGTAGCTTGATATAGCACATGGTGATGTGCATCTTGATATAGCACATGGTGATGTTCAAGTTTGTGATGATCTCTTAGCACAAAGTCTACGAGAGATTATTAAAAAAAAATTAGAGCAAAGGAACAATAGCTTTTTAGATGATTTATTCAATATTTAAATATGTGTTTAAATTGAAATATATGAAGATTGATAATTATCTACCTACTCATGCCACACTTGATGTGGCCAGGGAGCATGAAGTTCCAGTTAATGAAGTCATGAAGAAAGACCACTTTCATCTATTGTGCCTCAGAGTGCACCTATTGCATCTAGAACTTTTTATGGAACTAATGGATCAACCAAAAATATTGGTAGTGGTTTAATATAAGATGTGTCTAATTTTGTAAAAAGAAAAAATTTTGAGTCAAGATTTAAACAGATCTATAGAGAGGAATTCAAAATAAAGAAAATTAGAAGTGAAGAAGCCATTATGTGTTGAGGTATCGAGAGATGGTGAGCCCATTGGGCCAAATGCTACAAAGTGTGCCTTTGAGTTAGGTGTAAGATGTAAGGAACATTTAGATATTGGAAAATCAAGTTTTGTAGAGCAAGATACATCAACTAAGGAAAATTGTATACAAAAAATAGAAAATGCTTTTGAGACTATTGGTAGACAAATCTCTAGAAAATATTACAAGCAAAAGATGAGAATTTTGATGAACAATTTTAGATAAAATTACAAAAAAATAATCATGGAGGGAAAAGAAAGGTTAAGATCCACTCTATCTCCTAAATAATGGGATGCATTGAAATAAACTTTGCATTCTAAATAATATTTGGCAACGAGTAACAAAGTCAAGAGATCGAGATAGTATGAATGATGGATATACATTTGGTCAAGGTAGGTTACAGGCCAAAATGGAAAAAATTGTAGTAAGTGTATGGCATTTTGGTTCAATTTAAATTGTGTTATTTATTTTGATTTTTTATTTAAATGACTATATGTTGAAATTGACATTGTATTCTATGTGGAAAATAGTAATAGAGAAGTAGGTGCAGAAGATATTGTCAATTATATGGTAGCACTAGATCGACCTAGTAAATCTAAGAGTGGGATGAAATGGAAATATAGTTCATCAATTGATATTTCATATTCATCTATTAAATTCCCAATAAGAGCCTCTCTAGATCATGTCAACTCAAATGAAGGGTACTAATAGGTAATGAGTTGCATATTTAGTCTCACTCAACAAGTTTCACAGTGGGTTGCCTCTGTTAACCCTATAATTTATATATGGAGTGAGCATAAATCCATGAATATAGATGAGGTAAGAGGCTCTATTCATCTCATTTCTTCTTTTTTGGTAATTCTATATACAAATGCCTATTAACATGTAGATTATTGAAATCTGAGCATTAGTCCAACCCAATTTCTTTATTATTGGAGTGATCTAGAAAATGTTCTTTTGGACAAATTTATAGATTGCATTCTTTACTTAACTATTGAATGCTTTGTATATTTTTTTCATGATGGTTAAGCCAAATTCAGATCAATATTATCAAAGTAGCAAGAAAACAAAAATTCCTTCGTGATGTCAATAGAGTTGTCGATATTGATAGTGATCATGATGAACTAGACAAGAATGTGTAGAAAAATCATCATAGTTGTACTAAATTAGTTGAAGTAATATAATAGTTTTCAGTTATCTATCCCAATGTTTTGTCATTATTCATGCTTCAAATGTTATTTTAGACAAAAAAAATTATATATTTTACATTTTTTAAGTTGTAAGTTAATATAATGTTTTGTCATTCTTTTTTTGGACAAAAAATTATAGCTTTTGCATTATTTAAGTTGTAAGCTAATTTGTCCTAATGTTTTGTCATTCTTCATGCTTAAAATGTTATTTTGGATAAAAATTTATAGCTTTTGCATTTTTTACTTGACTTATATTAATTTTTTTATGATTATTAAACCACATGCAGAGCAATTATATAAAAGCAAAATGAAAAGAGAAAGGCCCTATCAATAGAGTTTTCTGCAAAACTGTACAACTTCATGTCAATGCTGATAGTGACAATTATGATGATGAACTCAATGAGAATGCACATGATATTCATAGTATAAGTATTCGTTTTAAACTCAAGGTGAGTGTTATGAAACCACATGCAAGTAAGTACTATTCAAGTTTTGAGCTTTTTCTAAAAGATCATTTAGCTTCCAGTTTGGAGTCTTCCCTATTCTTATAACATTTATCACAATAACTGAGTCAACTTCTATTTCCACTTTATTATCTCTAATAATTTTACATAAAAACCACACATGAAATAAGGCCTTGAACTTGAATTCATTATTAGTGCTTTTTGGAAGTGGTTTAGTAAAAGTGACTAAAGTTATTTCTTGTCAATCCCTAATTATACATCCCACCCCCTAAGCCCCCAAATTGCCTCTAGCCGATCCATCAAAATTTAACTTTGCCCATCTTACTGGGAGCCCTCTCCAAACTACTTGTTGATGTTATTCTTTACTATTCTAACCCTCTAAGCTAGAATAGGGGGAAATCTCAAACCACCCCATTGGAGCCTCATACTAGCATCCCAGTTTGAGAAAACTACCTCCTTTAACCTAATAGAATTTAATTTCTTATTAATTATTTCCATAAAAGTTTACTAAATATTACTTTGGAGGGATTTGAGACTCATTTCCTTATCTTAGAATAATATTTTGTTCCATTCCTTCTAGAGTTCCCAGATTATAATTTTGGAACTTATAAACCATAAATAATGATAAGTAGAATGTCTTTTAATATTGGGCCAGTATTGAAATAAAGTCATTATATCATTGGGAAGGGCACTCTTCCATCCTATCTTCATGAATAACTAGATCTAGCATTCAAACATGAATTGACAGCCAAGAAGAATGTGATCCATTATCTCCTCTTGGGCTCTACATAAAGGACATTGAGAAGGACCATGGAAACCCATCTTCCTAAATATTTTAGCATTTAGAATCCTTTTCTTCAGACCTACCCAAGTGAATAATCCTACTTTAAGAATTCCAAACCTATTCTAGAAGTATTGAAGAGGGATGATGCTCTTCATACCTCCTTGTGTCTTTAATATACTTACATATGCTACCTTAACTAAATAAATCCCAATTTTTGAACCACACCAAACAATGGAGTCCTCTCCTTGTTTAAAAACCACTTTTCTTTTCTTTAGTTCTTGGTTGAGACTATCCACCTCTGAGGGGTTAAAATTGAATATTTTAAAATCCCTCCATTTATAGCCTACACCTCCTTCTACTAGATCTATAATTATGTAATCTTTAACCTTGGTTCCCCAAACCATGGAGATGGTCTCCTTTATATGTATAATGTCTATAATGTCATCCAATTTTGGATATTCTACCCAAGAATTAGACCATAATTTAGCTTTGTTACCATCATGAACATCCCATGATATTGAATACATGATGATTGATTTGCATTTATTCATGAAGTTCCATATCCTTGATCCTTTTGGGGTGTTGTGACTATCAAAATCCATTTATAAGAGACATCACCCAAATATTTACTATTCAACATATGGGTCCATTTACTGTGGGTTCCTTATGAATCCTCCAAATTAGTTTCACTCCTATTACTTTATTTTGAATTGCCTAATTTCTCAAGCCAACCCCACCTTCTTTTTTGGATGTGCAAATCTTGTCCTAAGCCACAAGATCTATCATTTCCTTCTCCTCTATGCCTTTAAAAAAAAATGAACATGAGTTGATCAAGTTTGTTTTCTACCCCCTTCGGAAGTGCCAAGTAGGACATGATGTAGATTGGCATGGTTGAGATAAATGCTTTGATAATTTTCATTTACCTAGCACATGAGAACCATTTTAATTTCTAGGAAGTAATTTTATCCCTCATCTTTTAGATCAAACTATCCAAAAAGGTTGAGGATCTCAAGCCCTTGGTTAAGGGTTCTACTCACACGGAAACCCTCCCTGTTAATGGGATATATCTTATGCTTAGGCCCTTGCTTCTTATGGCCAAGTTCAATCATTTTTACTCCTCTTAAAATCTTCTCCCTTTGACTTGATTCAACTCTACCATATCCTAAATTTCCATCAACACATTATGAATCTACTTTCTCTATGTCACCATTTTCTTCCCAAAGAACTCAAAATCGGTTCAAATTTCTTCTACAACTCTATATGTGACCATTACCCTACTCCATTTTTAAAATATAATGTGTGTTTTATAAATCAATATAATGAGTTTTATTTATTTTTATATACATTTATTGATAAAATCCAAGAAGGGGATAATGTCTAGGTGTTGGATTCATTTGATGGTGATGTTGTAGGCATTGGGCAGATTCACTAACCATCTATTGTACATGGAGTCAAATTGAAAGGAATAAGAGATAAAAATGTAAATATTTTAAAGGTCACAAGTAATATACCCCTTACTTATGAAGACAAAATAGATGGATTTATCCATCTAGAAGAAAAAGATGGGACATTCACATGTTGGCAACTAAAATATTTTTAAAAAATGACATAGTTGATGTTTATCATGTACTAGCTATTAGACAACCTGGCCCACTGCTTTATGCAATAGTTTGAATGTGTTGTTTAGGATTATTCTTAGTATTTTTTCTTTTGGAGCTATATAAGAAAAAAAGAAGGCATTGTAACTTAGTTTTCTCAGTCACAACACTAAGAAACACACTTTATATTAGTACATTATTCAAAGCAAAGACACATATTTATGTCTTGGATCTGTTGTAAGAACACCTTTTCTCAATAAAATTTTAGTATTTTTCCTTCTTAATAGCTATTTCATTATGTGAAAATTAATGATTGATTATATTTTCTATGTTTTATGTCATATGTTTGGTGGTACCTGTATCTAATACCCAAACATTTATTAATTCACCATGAGTTTCAAATTAGTGTAAGCTATATTATCTAATGATGTAAACATTAATTCATGATAAATATTCATGGATTCATAATAGTCATGCTCTACATATTAAGAATAATAATATATATGCATGTTATGTGGTATGTGAATAAAATTAAGGATCATTGCCATACAACATGGGCTATTTAAAATTCACATGGCCACATGAATCTAGGAATGATGTTAGTGCTATAATTGGAGGTGACATAATTAGTTTTCATCATAATTGGAGCTAATTTCCTTGTGCCTAATATTAACGTACTCTTATTACTTCATTGGATGTGACTTAAGCAATCTACAGCTTAATTGGAATTACCTTTCTTGTACTTAATATTATGATTTAAATTTTTTCATACTCTTGTTAGCTATAAATTAATGAATAAGTTAATGGAGTATTATTTCATATGGTATGTGACAAATCTAAAATTGGAGTCTAAAATTTGACATCTCTTTGCATTTTTTAGATAGATATATTTAAAATATTTGTACTATTACTACTTATGCATCCAATGGAAGCCAAAAAGATACCCTCGACTGTAAAATGTAACAAGTAAAATAGTGTAATGGGTCTCTATAATCATAATTTATAATCCACATTGAAGGTTTTATAAATTCTTCTTTCAAGAAGTGACTATTTATAATAACATCGATTATATGTTGGTGTAACTAAGTTTCCCAAAAAATGCAACAAATGCGATCAAGGCATAATGATGACTTGTGAAATCAGCGACTAAAAATGACTAAATATAGTACCAAATTGATCAAAATTATGATTAAAGTTAATGAATAAATACACTACAAATGGATAAAAATTAGTGAATAAAAATGACTAAATAAGTGACTAGTTAACAACAATCAATGACTAAATATATCAGTGAATAAAAATGACTAAATAAGTGACCAGATTACAACAATCAATGACTAAATATAATTCCAAATCGATCAATCAAAATAACCAATAAATGATAAAAAAGTGGTTTCGTCATCAATTTGGTCACATTATAAATGACTAACAATAAACTACTAATGGTCACGTGACCATGTTTGATCATTTATATGCAATTTTTAGTAGTTTGTTTTTATTATATATTGTTGTTTCTGTACTAGTGTATATAACTTAATCACCATGCATTTATGATGACTATGCATGTGAGAGAGAGAGTTATCTCAAGGGATAAAACAATACATTTTTAAATATTCATTCCCATGATAAAATCCTCTTTCTCTTGAGAAATAAAATTATCACACAATAGTTTGATCCAACTTGCCAAAGATTTAGAGATAATTTTATACACCAAATTACATAAATAAATGGGTGGAAAGTCACTAAAACTTACCTAAGAATCACCTTTGGGAAAAATATACATGAAGGTGAAATTTAAATCTAGATCCACCCTTATTTTACAACAAGATTCTTCAAACATTTTCAACACATCCTCACCTATAGTCCCGCAAAATGATTGAAAAAAGCCACAGGGAACTCATTTGGGCCTAGATATTTATCCCTTCCAATAGAAAATACCACATCATGAGCATCTTCAAGTGAAAAAGGGGCTAGCAACTATTTATTTATTCTAATCTCAAATTAATTTAGGAATACACTCTAGGTTAATGTTCTTAATAGTAATATTTAACACCTTTTCTCTAGACAACAATTTTTTTTTTAAATATAGCCTCTTCTTAAATTTCATGTTGAGTATCCAACACCTCACCACTACTAGAAAAAATTTTAGAAATATGATTTATATTAATTTTATCCAAGTTATTTTTATGAAATAAATCCAAGTTTATATCACATTAGTTTAACCAATTCACCTTTGACTTCTACCTCCAATGGATTTATTCCCAAAGAAAATCTCATCATAATCCTTCATCAACTTCTTATCCATAACAAAATCTATTGTGTACATACCATCACTAATCATAGACTCATTCATAGCTTTCAAGGAATTCTTACCTTGTGTTTTTTCATGGAAAATATTTTTACAGTGTTCTATATTCCATATTTTAAGAAACCTTTTTGATGAACTATAACTGTTTAGTCATTTTATACATAAAAGAGCTTGACATTGGAGGTAAGCTTGACTAGAAATCCTTAACTAAATACAAGTGAGATGGGTCCCAGAGTATGTGGCACGCCCCTTTCCATTTTAAAAGTGATCAGAAAATGGTCTGATCTTGAAACCGCTAGGACCGAACTTTCCACATTTCAATTACTCACCAAATAATTTTGAATGATTAATAATTTATCTAGCCAATCAGTGATATTGTTAAATGTCACTCTTCTATTATTCTAGGTGAACCATATATCTTTTATAATTACATCCAACAACTCATTATCTAACACAAACCTACTAAAATTAAACTACGACTATAGTGAACCAACCACACCACCCAATTTATCATCAAGATGCAATATGGCATTGAAATCCCCACCCAATATTAATTTTTCATTAGGGAATTGACTAACTACATATGATAGCTCCTTCCAAAATTGAATATTTAGACCGATATCATTTAGACTATAAATTTTAACAAATAAATCCTTAGTGTTAGAAGATAAAAATGAATACTTGCACATTCTCCAAAAGGCCTAGAAGCCATAATTTCAACATTTTACACCAAAGATGACCACACAATCACTAATATGTCTAACACTCTAGATGCATACACAAAATAACTATTCCTTTTTGACCAAATTTTCTACATGAGGTTTAACACTTCAACCAAAATCAACTTAGTTTTTTGCATAAGAAACACCTCAAGAACTTAAATAAATAGAATATTTTTAATGAAGCACCTCTTGTTCGATGCATTTATAACCCTAACATTATATTAAACGAGTTTCATAGTTATAGAGATGGATTTACAGCCCCTCCTATTTACAATATTCCATATATTGCTTTAGGGTGCCTTGCCTACCATTCAATACTTACACTGCAAACTTTTCCCTTTCATATTTATTCCCCCTCTTGTTTTTAGGACCCTAATTAGATGGGTCAAAGAATAGTGGACATGAGATACAATCAAGACCTCATAGGAATTCAAATCCTCTAAGTCATCTTATTCCTCTTTATCCAATGTTCTCACTTCTTCTTCAACCTCATTGTCCCTTTCCAAACCAACAGGTCCCTCATGACCCAAAGACCCCTTCTCTTAATTAACCTATAGATGTTTTAATAAATATTTACTCATGTGTGTCTCTTGATAAATGAGTTTACACCATTTAATAAATTAAGGGATAGATCACCCTATTTTTCTAATTCTTCCTCCAAGGTTTGGTTATTTCCAACCTTTATCCTTTGCTCTAATAATTGTACCACATTTTCCTTCTAAAATATATTGAACCTATTGACTACAATGTTAGAGGCCAGGACTAGTGACCAATGTTTTTCCTTTGAAATAAGTTGTTGTTGTTGTTATTGTTGTTTTTGTTCTTGTTCTTGTTGTTGTTGTTGTTGTTGTTGTTGTCATCTTGTTTTTTTTGTTTTTTTTTTGTGCTTGTTGTTATTGTTGTAATTATTATTATTATAAAAATTTAGGGTAATAGGATTTATCTAACTAGAGCTAGAACCAGTCATGAAGAATAGTTGTATCCATAGACTGTGGACCTACCTTGTCACATTGAACACCAGTTTCAAGCCACATACTGACCCTTATCACATTAAACATTGAGTTGGCTATTCCACCACATCGATTAACCTCAAGAATGATCCACCAGAGCCTAGTTTGGTAAAAATGCTATATAGGTGGTCACATTGGGGAATAAACCCCAAGACCTCCCATTTCTAGTACTCAACTCACAAACTAATAGGTTATTCCTAAAAGTTCAAAATTTTAGGTAACATGCTTTATTTAGCTATAGTCAGAACTAGTTGTGAATAACATTCCTATCCATGGTTTGTGGACTTGTCTCATCCCATTGACCATAGGTTTTGAACCACATACCACCCCCTATCGTATTTAACACTGAGCTAGCTAGTGTACCATATTAGGTAACCTCATGACTAACTCATCAGAGCTTATTATGGGAATGATGTTATAGAGGTGGTTAGCTTAGGGAAGGGACCCCAAGACTTCACACTTTTAGCACTCAGCTCACTCACCTCTAGGCTATCCCTGATGGGTCTTACCTCACAACTATTACTAATGTGAGATTAACCCAATCCTATATATTAATATTAATCTGAAGGACTATATGAGTAATTTTAATTAGATACTCTTTTTTTTAGAATTTTTACTCATGTTTATTTTAAATCATTTCCTAAATGACCATTATGAGTCTTATTTACATTAATGAAATTTTTTCTCCAATATTTTTGGTAATAATCACAAAGCAAGGGAACATATTTTATCACATAACCATAATAAGTATCTGGTAATTACTTAAAACATACAAGTAAAAACCCCTAAAAAATATTATCCAATTAAAACTAGTTGTAGAATCCTTCAATTTAGTGCTAATAATAATAATGATGATGATGATGATGATGATGATGATGATAATAATAATAATTTATATAATTTTATAATATTGTAATATATATAGTTATACATTAATAATTATAATGTATAAATGTCCAATCTTACTCGCATGGAATTGTTTATAAATTTTAAGTGAACACAAATGACATATAGATTCCCTTGATGTAATATTAACCCATAAATGACCTTGCTATATGTGTCATACAAAAAAGTTCCAAATAAACACAATGTTATCCAATGCTACACTATTCCTTTGAGTTCTATTTGCGTAGAAATAAGAAAATATTTTATACATTTCTTTTTTGTAAAATAAAATCCAAGAAGATACTTATGTTGGTTTGAATTCCTTGGATGGTGAAATGTTATAGGTAGAGAGTTAGATTTCACATGAAAATTTTTTGTCCTAGAACAGGATCATGCATCTAATAAAACTAATTTACTAAGATGATTTTTTTCTTCAAAATTTTATTTTAGTTTTTAGATACAAATTTAATTTTGATTGGATTGAAAATTTGGTCAATTAAAATAAAATAGTTTAAAGTAGGTTCTTTGTTTAAGTTATGATTATTTTTACTATGACCAAAATCTGAGGACCTTAAAAATAGTGATTGGAATTTGCATTGTAAATTTTTTTATTTTTAATAAACTCAAGAATGAATAATCTTGAGAAATGTATAACATCATTTATATAACTCAGAACCTACACATATGAATATTTATTGATGTAATTATTTCCATGATGAATCTTCACAGACACATACAAACATATGGTACATTGTGCTGAAAAATACTTTTCTTAAAGTTTTCTGACAAAGAGATCATGCCTTTACAATTAAACTGTTAAATGTGTTATTACCAAAATCATTCAATTTAATTCGTTGAGTACGAGAGATTGATTTGATTTGGAATGAATTTTTTATTTCATATTATATTTATTTCTTATTTCAAATAATTATTCTTTGTATCTATATTGTTATTTTTAAATCCAAATCTAATATTATACTAGTTACTTTTTCCATCAATTAAATTGAATATTTTGTTTAAAATTTAATATCTGTATTCATATCCTTTTGATGTAGTGATGTATCTGAAATTCAATTAATCATTTAATTAACAAATTTATCTCTCCTTTATTGTTAAATAACTTTATTGATGTGTCCTTTATATGGAAGATGTGATTAATAATTATCATAATTGTTTAGGCATTGTTTGTTCTATCAACTTTTGAAAAGTCATTTTTTGTGGCTAAAAGGATAATGGTTTCTATAGGGAATGGTAAATATTATGTAATTAATTTTGAATCCTTGATCGAATTTGTATTTTTATACATATTTTTAAATACTTTAGTTATTACATTTTTCTAATAAAAATGAATGATTTATTTTTTCAATGACATTAAGTATTTTGTGTTAAAATTAACTTATGATTGAAAAATTGATGGATTGAACTACTCTCTCTCTCTCTCTCTCTCTCTCTCTCTCTCTCTCTCTCTCTCTCTCTCTCTCTCTCTCTCTCTCTCTCTCTCTCTCTCTCTCTCTCTCTCTCTTTCTCTATGTGTGTGTGTGTGTGTGTGTGTGTGTGTTATTTACTCCTTTATTGAGTTTATAATACATTTATTTCTTATTTCCTCACATTGATATGATGCTCATCTACTTACAACAACTGTTTTATCTTTGATACTCTTTACCTTAATCTTCTCAACCTCCTTTGATAAGTCCAAAACATACTATTTTAGACTTCTTCTCAAGTGTATCTTGGTTTAGACGTGGCTTAGCCTTGTTTTAGGTGATGTTAAGATGATTTTATATTTAACATAAGTATTAGAATCTTCAATATCCTTTATTCATCATCAAGACCTATAAAAATGACCTTGGAAATTCCTTTACCTAGTATTATGATTTCTAAGATCACAAATGAACTCTTCCAAGGCTAAAATGTATTTTCCAGCAAACATCACCTAGAAAAAATGATTTCTACATTGAATTCCCCTAATAACATAAAATATCCATTATTAAAAATCTAAATCCAATCATGAAGAAAAATCCTAAACACTCCTTTTTACTATATTTACAAATGTACAAGGTTAGGGTTGATGCTTCTACATCACTTGAGGTTGGAATAGGTGATCCATATCCTAACTAGGTGTAAACACTAGAAAATGGCACACTATAGTTCTAGATGTCAAACCTCCATTTAAACCACTTCAAAACCCTTTATGGACTATTTTTGTAACCTTCTGAACATAAACCTAAATCTAGTCAACTAAATAACCCACCTTGGCCAATCTACCTTGACTTATCAATCACCAAAGGTCACCCTAACCACCAACTGTTAGGATTGATCATCGACGGTCAGGTTTTAACTACATGAACACTAAACACCCACTTCAACTCCAACTTTCCCTTTTATATTTAGCTTGTTTGATTGATGTGTGAATCAATGCATGCCAAAATTTAAATGTAGAACCCTTGTTTAACCTACACTTACACCTCTCCCCTCCTATATAAAGAGAGGAGGAGGTGAAAATGATCAACAATCATCAGAGATTCTTATATCATAATTTCTTTTTTAGGTCTTCTTCTAGTGAACCAATCAACCAAGAATCAGCCCAGAGATCCTAAGTACTATGGTAACTCATCAGTCAATAGCCAAGACACCATTACTTTGTCAAAATTATTCCAAACTCCATCAATGAGTATTTTACCAACTACCCCAATAGTCTTCAAACTAGTAAGCTAAGTATCTATTTTCAATAATTAGTTATTTTATTTTTGTTTAACAACCAACCTAGCCCAACCCCACCTTCCAAAATCTCATTTTCTAACCTTGCCAATCAACTTATTGAACTAGAACAAAACCCACAATAACTATCGATGGTCACCCTAAACACTGACGATCTATTTATAACCACTAATAGTTACAAACTGTCGATGTTTACCCTAACTACCAATGATAATTATGTGACAAATAAACATCAAGCTATTTTCACCCATTAGACCTCAACCAAATTCCACTTTGTGCCCCTCTGCTTGATCATAGAACCTCACCCTATTTTATGAGCGATAATTGACTTATTTATCATTAACATTGATCTATTTATTTCTATCATTAGTCAAATTAACGTATATTCTTATTAATCACTTCTTGTATTTCATTTTAGTATCTTTTATTATATATGCAAGTAATTTATCTTTTACTTTCATATCTTAATTTTTTAAAAGTGTCGATTAATAGCCTCCTAGGAAGTGTGTGCTTCCTATATCTAGATCATGTTAGGAAATCCAACCAACTACCTAACTAATCAGCCATTTCTTTCAATTTTTTCTTATTTGTAGGCCATTCCTCCCTAGATAAAGAGGAGTCTCCACAATCATCTAGATCAACATACACACAACATATTAGGTTTTTCTACCATACCCTTTTCAAGTTTCTTCTCTCCTTATTCCAAAGAATATAAGAAATTTTTCTTCGAAACATTCTAGCATGCCTGGTAGGACCCTTGAGTCTTCACTTGGGTTCATTAGTTTTCATCTAAGTGATCTTATTCTTGTTTTATGCTCATACAATGAAATTAAAATTTTCATTTTGGGTTCAAAATTAACTACATACATTATTTTCTTGGAAATTTTAGCTCACATAGCTTAATTAAAATAAGTTATTCAATCATAGCTTCAATCTTGTCACACATATAAGACCAAACCACTAAAAACTAATAAAACATCAAAATAATTAACATAAGGCCCAACCAGTATTTCATCACCTAGTGATCACTTTCACCCTTTGGCTATCTTAATTGGATGTCATTACCAAGAAGAGAAATAAAAACCCAGCTCTTTAGTTGAGTATAAACTCTATTAATTGGTATATATTGGCTAAGCACCTTATAACCTTATTGTTTCAGTGTGTGAAGTGAGGGGGTAGCCTAATATCAAGACATGTACTAATTTCAACATAGATCCTTTTTAGAGCCTAATAAACCTAAAACCAACCATCGAATTCTTATCTAGTACCTATTTTATAAGCCAAAGTGGAGTCACACAATTCTTAAAATCTTAAGGTATAAGCCAAAAGAGTGACTAAAAAGAAATTTAGGATTTAACATGCTTTAGTGTGTGCTTTATTTCCTTGACTTGTCATGTCTTATATTTGTTTGATTTTTGATATTTCTTATGTTTTCCTTTCTTCCTTTTTTCCATGGTTCTAACTTGGAAATAGTGAAGGAACTAGGTAGAACAAGATCCGTCACCATACCATCTAACTTATTCTACCTCCTCATCCATAGAGTACATCTTAGAAGTAGAGAGTTCTCTTTATCCTTCAAGATGTCCCAGTCTACCTTGAGTATTTTCCAAAGGGGATACAAACTTTAACACCTTATTAAAAAATAATCATGTGGCCCTCCAATGTTATCTTAGTACCTTGTCTTAACATATCACTATTTTGGTTCCCCCTATGGATCTACCTTATAGCATGCCATCCCAGCTCATGGGTAATACGCAGATTACCAATGTTAACACCCAACTAGTAACCACCCAAAAATCTACCTCTACCAACAATCGATTTGATACCACTATGCAAAACCAACCTATTCAACATACCAACACCCTAATACCTTCTACCCTGACCAACAACTATTCTACCTTAGGAGTAACCCAATTTTTAACTACCTATACTCCACTCACCATTTGAGTACCCACTACTAGCATTGCCACCATTCCTTTGGATACCCCCAATTCACTAACCACTACTCCACTCCAAAACTTAGTGGTTTCTATACCTTCTACCCCACCACCAATCACTACCAAAGTCACCACCTATCCTCTACTTACAAACCCAACCATACCTCCTACCCAACCTTTGTTAATCCCTCAATAGGTGCCCATTTCACCAAACCTAAGCTACATTCTTAACCCAAAAGGCTATGTACCTCTACCTACTACCCAACCACCTACATCTGCTCACCCATATATAGCATCTACCAGACCACTTGTGTCCACATACCAATATGTGAATGTATCTCAACCTCCAACCAACTATCAATATGGTCCACCTCAATAGAATCCACCTTACAAATTTCCAATAGCACAACCCCAAACTAATCTGATAAAAATGCTAATGGACAAAATGACTACTTTAGAGTCATCCATTTCTAGATCTCATTATATTTTATTATATGACCAAATATGTAACAATCTAATACACCCATCTATTCCTATCCAACCTTGTCCTCCTCAGGGGGAACTTCCCAAATTTTCTAAATTTTAGAGGAAGACCATCAAGAACACCTGAGAGAATTTAGGCACTCATGTTATTTGATTGCCTACAAGGATGCTCTCCTTATTTCTACCTTCCCCATATCTCTATCCGGTATAGCACTAGATTGGTACAGTGTTATAACAAAGAACTCTCTCTTTTCTTTTACTAAACTAGCTCAAACTTTTTGAGACTGATTTCTTATAAACATCTCCAAGAAGGTTTCCATCACTGATCTCTAATTCATATAAAAATTTGATGATGAGTCTATTGTTGATTGTGTAGCCCATTAAAGGAGCTTGATAAACCAAATATCTTTCTCCTTTCCCTAATCAGAGTAAATTGATATTTTCACTTGGGAACGTGCCAAACACATTTTTTCTATATTATGGGTTTAGAGATTTAGGACTTTTGATAGGGCTTTTACCATGGCATGTAAACTACAAAATTGGACCATCGATGAGGGGAAACTAAAGATGCAAAACAAGAATTACACCTTCCAATCAAATTAGGCTTCTTCATCTAATCTCAATAATGAAACCAACACTAACATGAAAAAAAGGGAACTAAGGATGCAATTGTCTTTAAAAACTCTCGTCTACCTATTATTGACTACCCTAACTCTTCCAATTCCTCTAATCAAAACACCATGAATTAAAATCGTAAAACCCAAAATCAACTTACATAATTTTTGGAGTCATATGCTTTAGTCTTGGATAAATTTTTAAAATCCAATATCATATAGCCCCCTTCGATAAAACCTCCATAGCAATTTGATTCTTCTCATCCTGTACTTGGCTAGTACAATGAGAATGAACTATTCACCTTCCATCGAGTCATTGGACATGGTGTTAGTAGGTGTAATACCTTCAATAACATTATCCAAACTCTCATTGACAAGGGGGAACTTGTTATGGATAACCCTATTACACCCTTGAACTAATCACTTGACATCTTTAGATAACCATTTCCCAACCACACTCCTTCCACCAACAATGAAAATAAAGCAGAATCCTCTCATAATTATGAGGCCCACACTGTCAATATTATTCTTTTTGAACTTATTACTGAGTAAACCTTTGACCAAATCACCTCTCCTCCTAATCCACTTATTGAGTTAGTGGATTCACCGACCTCTCCTTTGATATGCCCATCAAAGGAGGAAACCATTCCCACTTTACCATTTTCCTCAATCATACAACAATTCACTCTTCCTTTCGGGAGCACTCCTAAGGAAGAAACCACCTTACCTACACTTCCCATCGAGGAATTACCTTCCCAGATGTTAGAACCTTTTAATCAAGAAAGGGACTAGGTAACCTTTCCTTCCCTCTCAACCCCTATGCCTTTCATGGATCAGGCCACCTTTCAAAAATAGATTGGGATACCCTATATAATGAAGCATAATCCCTATTTATTAGAACAACCTACCCTTTCCACTATCAAATCCATTATCATCACAAATGAACCATTGTTCACTTATAACAACCAGACTATATTAGAACCACTAGAACCAAAATCACCTAAAGTAACCAACTCACTTTATACCATTCTAACCAATTCACCTTCTACCATTCTAATCAAATCACCTTCTACCATACCAACCAAACCCACCAAGAACCTTGGCATATTCCCAATTCAGAATCTTACTCACCTATAAGTAAAATTTGAGTTAACCTCACCAAACCTACACCTAAGTCAACAAATAAGGTGAAACCACTAAAAATCCCCAAACCCAACAATCTACATCCCCTCTCAACTTTGCCCTCTATTTTAAGACCTTGTCTTTCTACCTTAATTGGGAAACCAACCATCTTGATCAAAACCCAACCACCACTTTTGGTTATGCCATCACTCCTACTTTCATCCACACCCAAACCATTTATAACCAAACAACATACCTCAAAACCTTATACCTAAAAGCTATTGACCTATTTACCAGAACTAAAACCACCCACCAATAACACTCTTTTACCTCAAACTTCTAACGTCGAGCCTATTTCTAAAAAGGTTTACAACCCAACCACCAAAACCAAGGCCTCTATATGCTTTTCACCTTTGTTTGAGTCTTTTTTAACCATTTTTTAAAGGTGTTATTACAATATACTTGCTTGACCTTACCACTTATCAGACCTTTTAACCTTCTTAGTCTGAAATGATCTTGTATAATGACTACCTAGTGTGCTCCTATTATAGAACACCAGATCATGACATAGAGAACTGCAAGGCTCTACAAACCATAATCCATCAGCTATATCATGAAGATGACTTACTATTAGATGAGCCTCCCATGATTCTACCACTGATACAAGAAACAAAAACCATCGCCCAATGCTTACTCACTCCCCTAATCTCACCTTAGAGTGAGGGGTAACCAAAATAATCTACTACTCCAACTCTCCCCTTAATATATACTATCCATGTGATCACAAGATCATAGGCTCAAAAGGAGGATAAGGGGAAGGGAACAATTCCCATTCCATGGACATATCCTTCTTCCACTACTCAGCCAAACCACATCTAAATACCTTCATCATCAACCAAACCCAAGGTGTCCATCTTGGGTAGCTCTCAATCTAACCCTTCCAAACAGATCTAAACGGTGGTTCTAAAACAACTTCAAAAAACACCAAAAAAGATTATCTATATGAACTGATCACTACCTTACTCCATCATCACCAAATAATGATAGATGCCTTTCAATCCATAGATGTCCAACTAGAAGACCCACAACATCTAACTACCTTGATTGGCACTCTTTAGCTTTCCAACCTTGTCACCTTCAAGGATTCAAAAATACCCTTTATCTATCCAGATGATCTAGATCCCCCTCTCTTCATTATTGTATACATAAACCAAACCTAAATCAAAAGGGTTATGATTTATGGAGGGGATAGTATTAACATCATCTCCTCTCATAACTATTACCTGATTAAATTACCGAATAATATCATGTCAAAAACCTCAACAGCCCTTCGATCATTCAATTACACAAAGGCCACAACTTTAGGAACTATTATTCTACATATTCATCTAGGCCCACACACACTCCTTAAATTATTTTATGTAGTATAAAGGGAGTTCTAATACAAAATTTTGCTAGGATGGCCTTGGATTTATTCCATGGTTTGTGTGCCATCTACCCTACACATATGCATCAAATTTGATCATGAAGGTTAGTTTGTTACCATACTAGCTAACCCAAGTCCCTTGTCATCATTCAACATGACCTACTAACCCAATGACATTCTATTTACTCCATCCAATAAACCCTCATCAACAAATGAAGAATCTATAACTTCTTCTAAAAATGAGGCATCTACCAACTCATCAGTTCATTCAGATGAAATCACCATAATAGACCCGTTAGAATCCACATTTTAATGTATCTCACTTGAGGAGAATCACCTTTTGACCCTTGATGCTTTTTATACTCCCAAAGAGTATGAGAAACTTAACCACCAAAATTGGTATGATTCCAACATTATATCCATTTTTCCCCTTAAATATTCAACTTGTCAAACCCATTTCATTTATGGGGGACTTGACAAACTACATGACACTTTTACCACCTCCTTATCTCCTTAGCCATTCACCTCTAGTTTCTCTTACTTGGATAAACTAGAATTTTCTAAGACATACATCTATAAGTGTTCTTGTAAGGGATTTGGTCTATGTTGATATGAAAATGGGTCACAGGAGTTAATTCTAATCAAGACCCAAAAACATAACAAAAAACATGGCCTTAGTTTCACTCCACCTAAAATACAAACCAACCTGCCACCCATCACAATTATTGAGGAAGACATTTCATTGTCAGCAACCCATCCTCTATCAGAATGTGAGGATTTTGATGTTATCACACCTAATTTTTTTTTCATTAACATGATTAGCCTTGAACCTATGACCTATCAAAAGGATGGGGCAATCAAGACCATTCCTCTAACTCATCTTGAGTTGGTAGAAGATGACTATCCTACCATTAGTACCATTCAATAGTAGGGTCATGATTCCAGTCTCACCTATCTCAATGTAGAAGATCACTCTATCCATAAATATCTCCCTCTTGAGACATTAACTATGTTGAACAAATCCACCATGGATGTTAACATAGGTACTAATGATAACCTGTACATTGTTAAAATCAAACAATCATTAGATTCCTTTGAGAATAAATATTTTTCTACCTTCCTTCAAGATCAAAGTATAAAATTTACTTCGTCCTATAGATACATTCCTATAATTGACCCTACTAGCACCACCCATAACATAATCACTGACCATGATGCTAAACTTGTTTGACAAAAGCTTCATCAAATTCACCCTTGTATATCCCTTCTTATCAAAGAAGAGCTTTAGCATCTTATTTCTATCAATTTCATCCAACCCATCGACCTTCTTAGAAAATCTAAACTTTGAAAAGATCATTTAGTGATTCTTAATATTATCTTTGAGTGCCTCATCCATTACCATATTTACCTTAACCCTAAGAAGTGTATTTTTGGGTTCTTATCAAGAAATATTCTTAGCTTCATTATCTCTCTTAGCATAATCCAAGTCAATCACACCAAAGTTAAATTAATCCTTAACATGCCTCTTCTAATCAACCTTCAGCAACTCCATATCTTACAAGGGTGGCTTCAATCTATCTATCATTTCATCTCTTAGTTATCTAATAGATGTCAAACCTTTCATCACCTCCTAGAGAAACACATATCTTTTAAGTGGAATAAGGACTCTCAAAAAGCCTTTGACTCATTTAAGGACTACCTTATTTCCCCACCCATTCTCATTCTTCAAAAAGAGGATCAACCATTTTACCTATATTTCTCTACAACTGACCACTCTCTAGGGGCAATGCTTGCACATCGTGATGATAAACATAAAGTGCAAGTTGTCTACTATATAAGCCAAAAACTTATAGAGTATGAAACTTAGTACACCCATATTGAGAAACTTTGACTCACCTTGGTATTTTTGGCCACCAAACTCCATCATTATCTTCTTAATCATAAAATCTTTATCATCACCAACACCAACCCACTCAAGTACATACACTCCAAGCCATAACAAAATCAGCATATGGATAACTAGCTCATTCTCTTAGTTGAGTTTCACCTTGATTTCCTCCAACAAGAAGTTAATTAAAGGGAAATTCATTTCTAACCAATTGGTTGATGCACCTTTAGTAGAAAATCAACCTTCTCTTCTTGAGTTTCCTGATGAGTCCATCATGACCCTTTCTTGAGATGACTTCACCTATCAAGTAACCATGTTCTTTGATGGATCTAAGTGTCAATATGGTGGGAGATCTAGCATCATCCTTATTCCCCTTGATAACGAACCTCTTCCTTTATCATTCAAACTAGATTTTGAATGTACCAACAATATGGCTAAGTACAAAGCCCTTGTCATAGGTCTCCAATCTACATTAGCCTTGGGAGTCAAAACAATTAGTATCTTTGGTACCTACTAACTTGTGGTAAATCAAATCAACATCTGTTACCAATATAAGAATGATGTTTTGAAATAGTAAAAATAACTAGTGGATGTGTTGTCAACATCATTTGAACATTACCTTATCCAAGCTAACCCATGATCTAT
This sequence comes from Torreya grandis, assembly GCA_037957365.1. NCBI lineage: Eukaryota > Viridiplantae > Streptophyta > Pinopsida > Cupressales > Taxaceae > Torreya > Torreya grandis. The sequence goes on from JARHVA010005894.1 coordinate 573,666, forward strand.
AAACAAGTTTGCTGACACAATGGCTTCTCTTGCTTCCCAGATCTCATATGCACCATCTGACTCTAAACTATCTATCATTATCCATTGAATAACTAAAAATTCTTATACCAAATCAAACTTTCCTACCATATTCAATGTGGAGGAAACCTATCTTGACCTTTGGTATCAATAAACATTCTACTATCTAAAACTTGCCATCATTCCTTCTAGTCTTTATAGGATTGCTCAAAGAGTGTTTGTCCAAAGTACCTCACATTATACCATACTAAGGTGAATTATTTTTAAGCATAACTTTGATGGTCTTCTCTTTCATTGCCTACGTAGTCATGAAGTTTCTCATGCTATCAAGGAAATATATGATGGGATTTATGGAAGACACTTTTAGGTGTCTAGATATCGCTAAACATATCCTTCACCTTAGCTACTACTAACCTACCCATAACAAAGACTATTGTGATTATGTAAATAAGTTTGTTAAATGTCAAAAACATGCTAATTTATATCATGCATCTATCCATATTCTCTAAGTATCCAAGGACATATGGCCCTTATCATAATGGGGTTTAGATCTCATTGGTGAAATCAACCCCATTTTTCACAATGACATCACTTTATCATCACTCCAGCCAAATATTTCACCAAGTGGTAGAGGCTTCCCCATCATTTCCACCAAGGCTAAAAATATCATTGACTTTATTAACCATAAAATCATCTACCATTTTGGTGTTCCACATAAAATTATTACTAGCAATGGTAAATATTTTAAGAACAAGCAAGACCAAGGTCTTTGTAATGCATTTGGCATCAAGCTAAGTTTCTCATCACCCTCTCATCCACAAGCTAATGGATAGTAAAAAGCCTTTAATAAAACTCTTAATAACATGCTAACTAACATGGTTAATTCATCTAGTCAAGATTAGCATGTACACATCCCCTTCGCCTTATAGGCATATCATACTAGCATTTGGACCCCAATGGGCGATACCCCTTTTCTCTTGCTTTTGGAGTAGAGGCTGTCTTGCCTCTTGAAGGCTAAATTTTTTCTCTTCATATATCTCTTCAAGATATCATTTCTAAATATGATTCTTATCAAGAAGATTTAGCCTAGCTCAAGCTATTTGATGAGCATCATTTATCTGCACTTACTTATCTTCACGTTTATCAAGAAAGAATCAAATGCACTTATGACAAACATCTTAGAGTGTAATATTTCAACATAAGAGACCTTACCTTAAAGGAAAATCAATATGTCACCAATATAGATAAAATTAAGTAGGAAAACATTGCTTTCAATTGGCTTTGACCTTATATCATAATGTAAAAGTATGGATGGGGAGCTTCTCAGTTGTCCTCTCTCAAGGGAAACCCCGATCTTGAGCCCATCAATGCTTGAAATTTGCATAATTTCTTTCTTAAAATAGGATCAAACTACCTTTTTATCTACCTTAATCTTATCCCTTATTTTTAAACCACATTTATATTCTTATTTTAGGGACAATTGATTCAAACTAAATCATGTGATTATATTTCACAATAATAGCTAAATATTGAAAAATGGGCACCATGGCTATACCCATAGCATGATTCTCATAGTAATTTCTACCCCTTTTATAGGATATATTCCCATGGTCATTGTCACCTAAACTTCTTTTACACCTAATCAACCTTCTAGTGCTTTACTTTTGCCTTCAGAAAGGTGAACCTTTAAGCCTATAGAATCAAGTCTATGTCAAGAAAAAGAAAAAGTCAAAAGAAAAATCAATCATGGGTTATTCCTAGCATCTGTAGACTACTCCCTCGAAGGACATCTACCAAAAACACATTAAAATTTCTCAATATAAGGTAGACTGCTCCCTTGAAGGACAACTATCAAAATCCTTAAACAAAGCACACAAAACATTGACCACTCCCTTGAGGGATGGTTGAGTCAAGTATTTGTCAGAGCATAAGCGAGTTTATTGGAAACTTCCCACATCAATCATCTTCCCCAACCCTCCAAAGAAACAATAAAATATAAAAAGACCCATTATCAAAATTATAAAAAGCAAGATAATTTTGAAAGCTACAATCAACTCTCATAAGTATACTTCCTACATCGATCAATATACACCTTATATGACATGGATTTGTCTATACTGACTCTTTTATAACCTCTAGAAGAAGCATACTAGCATCAAAATAAGGTTCCAAATTCATCCATCTCCCCTTTATACACTATAAGTAAAGGATTTTGGTTTGACTTGACATTATGTGATCAAGACACTTTTTTAACCAACTAACTATTGCTAATGTGATGCAATCAAAGATCTTATGTTCCTTAAGCTGATCCAACTTCATTTGTTTTAGTTGTTGCCAAAGAAGAAGCATCATGCACTTTTCTTATTCTCTTGTACTAGTTGATACATTCATTAAGATGTTTTGTCTTTTGATTATCTTATCTATCTTTTCTCTCATTTTTTATCACTATCCAACCTACTCTATGTGTTTTAAGATTATAACACCATCAAAAGAAATGAATATAACCATGTGTTTTTACCTTCTTTAAATTTTTTTAAACCACAAGAACATTTTAATGAATTAAATATATCCTACTGCAAACATCATCTAGTGATCAATCACATCATCAACTAAACCATCTATCACATCTACCATAATTTAATAATACATAAAAAAATAAATGAGTCATTCACAGACATTATCCACCACATGTCTAATCTATATGAGGAAGCATATACTCATTGAGTTAAGGCATGAACATAATCATGATTGACATCATAAACATCTAATCATAATAAACATTGCCATCACATAAGCCATATAATAAACAATAAATATAATCATCATGAACCCATAAAAAATACCATTAACCCATAAATATTAAGCATCATCATAACATCATCATCATCGTCATAATCATCATCGTCATCATCATCATCATCATCATCATCATCCTACCGTTTATCACATCCATATAACTATGATCCATAAAACATAACCATAACAAAAATAACAAAACATCATTTCCATGTCCAACAAAGCATAAAACATTATCATCACATAACATACCATGATCATCACCTATAACCATCACGTCATAATCACATCAATCCATATCAAACATCATCATGAACATAAATTAAAGAGACATATCATCATATGCCTAGCTAAGTAACTCCACATCAAAACCATCATGAACATAATCATATCAACATAATATCATAAGTAGGATGAAAATCATAATCATTAAACACAAACCACAAACAAGGATCACATCTATATCGCATAAATAATAATCATCATGTATATAAAAATATACATCTCACTACATCAACTTGTAGGCTAGTATCAAAATTATATGCAACATAAAAAAAGAAAAATGCCTCATAACAATCTATGATCATGAGGAACCACTACCACCTATGGCACCACTACCTCTTAGAGCATACCCTCCTGTACCTACCTATTCCCTTATAGATGTGATCCCCTGACTTGGTGTCACCATACCAGCACCTCCTAAAATCTTGGCTCTATACTCAACCCATTAGGGCTCATATGGATAATGCCTAAAGACCAAGCGCTCATATTAATACAACTCCTCCATAATCACTACATATCTCTGCATTGAGATATCCCCTAATGGTCCCATAGCTATTTTTAGTCCTCCTACCTATCAGAGATAATCTCTCTCCTATATCACCATGGCTAGCTAAGCCCTAACCTAATGTCCCTCTCTTATAAGAGTGGCCACTTGATCCAATGTTACTACCAAGGATGCATGTGCTATTTCCAAGGATGCTTATGCTATGACTAGAGTTACATGTGCCTAGTCCCTCTTGAAAATTTCTACCTATATATCTAGACTACCAACTCCCACTTACTGACCTCTACCTCACTCAACATCAACATCCATATCCTGTCAACACCCATCATCACCATCAATATCGACTATAGAATAAGATGCCTAGTACTATGTAGGATAACCATTTGTGAAACCTACATCATCCACATCAATCCTCATCAGAAAAAAATAGTGATCAATAAAATCATGAATTTGGTATGGAGTAGGTAGTGAAAACTCTACATCCTCCATCCTATACCTTGGGAATGCCTTGGGTATATCCTTAATGAGGATGAACTACCTTCATACCCTATCAAATAGAATCAGATATGTCTCATGGTTTTATCTACCATAAATCCATTTATAGATTCTAAGAGATAGAGTAAGTCTCACATAATGCACCCAACCTAAAAACCTAACATATAGTCTCCAAATCATGTCTCCAAAAACCAAGGCATCTAGTTTGTCCCTGTACCAATTATGTTATGTACCCCTCCTCTTAATATTGATAGGGCATAATCACCTCTCGACCTTATATACCCAACCCTATAATCCATCTAAGCATAACCCTCCCATGGTAGCCCCATAGGTCGTAGCACCTAGATGTGTTTGTAGGCCCAGTAATGAAATAAAAACTTGGCATTGATCCCATATATCCTATGGGTGCAAAATATTGATAACTCTCAATAAATCTAAACTAATACCATAGGTTCCCATGAAAACACTATGAAACCCAACCACATATCCATGAGCACTCCCAATAACAAGTAATGAAATTCCCATTGCTCAAATCTGGTAGTGCATAACATATAACCATTATCATCATCATATTCAATAGTCACCTCACATACTTATGGTCATCCCCATAAAATAGCTCCATAAACTCACCCCACTCATCCATATTAATGTGGTAGATCAACTCACCCCATATGGGTAGCCACATGACCTTATGGATGTCCTTAGTAAAAATGGTCATCTCACTTATAGGTAGTAAGAAGGTGTTGGTAGCAAGATCCCATCTCATGATGAGTACCACTAACATCATAGCATCTGTAGGTACATCATGGTAGTGCCTCATGCCCCAAAAGCCATGTCCTTTATATGCTCCCAATCTGGTTAGTCATGCCTATCTGATTCTCATAAAAAATATGGGTACATAGTCTCATATATATCCTCTTTTTTACCTATAGAGTTCGATAGAAAAAAACTTAGTTCACTGACATATTTTGCCTATGAACTCTACATATTGCCTCTTAGCCTATCTTATCTTAACCATTACATACACCCTTACAACTTTACCTAAACACACAACCATTTACTATGAATCCTTAACCTATACTCATACCCTTCACCTTACAACAATCAACCAATCATAACTCCTACCCGTAACTTTTAAATAAAACATCTAACCAATATCCTAGAGTTTAACCTTTAAACCTATAAGTTTTACCCTCTAAACCTTGACCTTAACTTTCTAACATAAAAATTGACCATCGATGATCGAATATTCCTATAATTAATCAATGATGGTTATGGAACCAACCATTGATGGTCACCGTAAAGTGCCCTATCAATGATCGCTTGTCAACCACTAACTATTGATAGTGACCAGTGATGGTTGGAAATGACGAGATCAACCCAAACCCTACCCCTCAAAAACTACCCAAAACAATAGAAAACTCATTTACACACTTGTCTAATTTTGAGCCTACCCTCCCCTATCTACCCTACCATTCCAAATTTACCCTCTTTTATATCAGTTTCAACTTGAAAACCATAAAACTATCAAAACCCTAGCCCTAGGTCAAATAATAGGAAATAAATCAATTCAATAAAGATTCATTTTTCAAATTTGAAACTAATCTACTAATTTAAAATAATACCTACCTCATTCCTCAACGTTCATCAAGGAGGAACCTTGGGAACCACTGCCTGACTATTCACTCTTCCTCATCCCCTCTACAACTTTCTTAGGTCAAATTTACAAAAAACTTGATCAACTCAATTAACCTCACTCAATCAATCATTAGAAAAACCATCACCATTTTCTCATAACTGCTAAGAACTGATTGTCAAGGGTCAATATGCTTAAAAGATCCAACCAAACCCATGGTGGCTCTTTTGTCTTCACCCTCTTAGGGCTGACATGTAATCACCGATGGTTAAGGTGACTACCGATGGTCAAACCTGAAGGTCCACCATGAATGTTGATGGTCAAAATTTGAGGGTATTTTCCTCTAACCATCTTTTCAAACAACTCTTTTAACAAAAAACCAATCTAAGTAACAAAACCACTGGCGATTACTTTCTCTACCAACTATAACTAAACGACATCACCTTGACCACTGGCCATTTTGGCTCAACTATCACATATTTTATGATGAGCTTGCCTTAGTCTTTTTGACCATGCCAACTCAATTTCCATGTTGAACAATTTTGAACTTGTACTTCCTTGCGCACAACTAGCCAATTGTGTCTTCATGGGAGTACTTCCTATCTTGGATACTTGTAAAACACTAACCTTATCTATGAAGACTTGTGTTTACAATTATAACCCAACCAACATGCTTAAATGTAGTCACATGGTCCACTTGTCACTTTTCATTCTAATATAGACCTTATTTTTACCAATGATGACAACCTAGTCAATGCATGATCTTGTATGTCACATAGTCATAATTTTTTCATGTGTTTACACTTTAGTGCACAACCTATCACCCACCTTCATCACCAACTCAACCACTCATCAAACTTACAGTTGATTCCATTTTACCTCATCACTTATTGATTTAAGGGGGAACACCTCATCCCATGCTTGAGGCAACCAAACCTTAAACCCATAATCCATTTTTATTTTGTATCTTGTTGATGGAAAATAAAAAAACAAAAAGGGGAAAATATAAACACGAGAAAACCATACACTACATTTCTAGATGTCAAACCTCTTTTAGACCTCTTTAGAACATCTAAGGGACTATTTTACAACATTTCAATTATAAACCTAATTGTAGATAGTTGACTAGCTAACTGACTAATTAACCCACCTTGGCCATTTTACCATGACCTATCAACCAATGATAGTCACCCTAACTACTGATAGTTAGGCTTAACCACTAATGGTTAGGTTCTAACTACCTAAACACTAAACACCCACTTCAACTCTAACTTATTTTTTAATAATTAGATTGCCTAATCCATGTGCAAATCAATACATGTTGAAAGCTAAATTTAGAACCCTTATTGAACATATAATTCCACCTCTCCCATCCTTCTATATAAAGAGAGGATGAGGAGGTGGAAATGATCAGCAATCATTAGAGCTTCTTGTATCAGAACTTCTTTTATAGGTCTTCTTCTAGCAAACCAATGAACCATCAACCAAGTTAGAGATTTGAAGTGTTGTGACAACTCATTAGTCAACAACCAAGAAGCCATTACTCTACTAAAATTACTCCAAACTCCCTCAATTATATTTTAGCCAACTACCCCAACATTCTTCAAATCAATAAGTTAAATATCTATTTTTAATAATTAATTAGTTTGTTACTATTTCATAAATAACCCTTCCCAAACCCACCTTCATTAATCTCATTCTATAACCTTTTCAATTAACTTCTTGAATTAGACCAGAACCCACAGTAACCACTAATGATCACCCTAACCATCAATAGTCTATCCATAACCACCAATGGTTTCCAACTAGTAATGCTCATCCTAATTATGGATGGTCACCCCAACTATTGATGGTCATTGTGTTGTAAATAAGTAGCAATTTATTTTCACCCATCGGACCTCAACCAAATTACACTTTCTACCCATCTACCTAATCATAAAACCTTGCCCTATTTTTTGAACCATACCTTATTTATTTAGCAATAATATTGATCTATTTATTATTATAGTTAGTCAGATTTACGTATCTTATTATTAAGCACTTTTTGTATTTAATTGCAGTATCTTTTGTTATATATGCAAGAAATTTATCTTTCATTTTCATAACTTAATTTTGTAAAAGCATGGATTGATAGCCTCCTAGGAAGTGTGTGTTTCCCAGATCTATCTCATGCTAGGAAATCCACCCAACTACCTAACTAATCACCCATTTCTTTCAAAAATTTATTATATGCAAGTCATTCTTCCCTATATAAATAAGAGTCTCCACAATCATCTAGATCAATGCACACACAACATATCAAGTTTTATACCATACCCTTCTCAAGTTTATTCTCTCTTTGTTTGAAATAATATAAGTAAAGTTTTTCTAAAACACTAGGCATGCTTAAAGGCGAAGAATATGGTAATAGATGTTAGTCTTTACACCCTACATAGTGGCAATGCTATTCTCTAACTGGGAGACCCTAGAGGTAGAGATATCCAACTTGGCTTGCATGTTGATAACATTTGTTATCAATGTTGCTTGAGGTTAGAATGGATTCTCTGTCTCCTAGTAAATCATGATCAGAGGCCAAGAATATGGTCCTAGATGTTAGTCATAACCCTTGACACGGTGGTAATGTTAATTTTTATCCATGAGGCAATGGAGGTAGAAATATCCAACATGGCTCACATGTTGACAACATTTGTTTTTAATGTTACTCAAATCCATAATTGTTTAAAAATTATGTATGCACATGGATTCCAAAGCAATGGTAGTGTGAATGCATGTAATTTACACATCCTAAGGGTGTTAGAAGCAATAAATTTTTAGTTAGAGATCCATAAAGTGGAAATTTATATTAAAGGAAAATAACCTATCTCTTAACTACATATAATTTGCATTATAGAACTGATCACAAAATCTTCTACCATGAATCATTGATTCTTTTTTATACATGGGTGATTTAACCTTTTACAGTTTTACATGTGTAATCACCTATGTTTTATAAATGGGTTGAGATGTCTAAATTAATTAAATAAATTTTAATAATTAACCTATTGATTTGTAAATGAATTTGACCTTGATTGAATTTCCAATAATATCAATAAATATGGAGAAATATAGACTTAGCTAAAAATAGACTATCACAAAAGATCTAAGTTTTAAAATTAGAGATCTAAGTAGCTTTGAATGTCTCTATAAGGTTTTTGAAATTCATGTTGTCACTTGACAGTAGTACCAAGTTTGGATATTATCACCATTCATCTATAGTGTTCAAGATGTGGTGCTAATGTCATCTTTATAGGATTGTCCCAATTTTTAGGGAGCACTTACACCTATGTCTATGTGTTTTATTCTATTGAAACTGAAGCATGTAGTTATATATTATACCTATAAATATTGATTGTTTGTACAAACCTTAGTTATCTTTGAAATTATGATATGATTAATATTTGAGTGTGTTCGTAGGATGGATTGGAAATCCTCAACACTCAACTATGTATAGAGTTGCCTACATACCAATACTTTGAAGAGGGATAAATTTTGATGTAGTTATCTTACTTTGTGATTGATGTATGTGTAAGTGAATGCTAGAATGAGAGTGACCTTGGATTTCTTGAATGTGTTTGAGCCTCTGAATACTTGAAAATAAGACTTAGGGTTGTTGTCGATGGTAGTATGCAAAAAAAGGTAGAATAGGAATAATGTACCTTGATTTTACACAATTTTATCTTACATTTGAATAAATTTTACATCTATTTTCCATCTAGTGAATATAGGTGGATTAAACTTCTATATATAGGGTTTTGTTACTTGTGTAGATCAAAAAATGATCTCAAGCCAACCTTAGGAGGGTTACACATTTGAAAAATTATCCGTTAGGAAGAGTTAGAGCTAAAAACTATAACATCCAATTACGAACACTAGTGCCATGTGGTTGTAGTGTCCCAAATATGGCACCTGTGTATTTTTGGTTTTTGGGAAAATTGGATTTGGGTTAGAGGTGACAGTTCAAGGATTGTGCCTTGACTGGTTGTAAATGAACAAGGCCTATTGAATGATTTAAAATACAAGTATAAGGCTCTAGAATAGGTTTTTGTCAAGCCTAGGGATAGGTTAACTCAAGTGACACTCTTAGAATCTAATTACCACTTTTAGGTGATTACGTTTGCCCCCAATTTATGTTAGTAATGTAACAAAGTAAAATGACTATTATAAATGAAAAAAAAGCATACATTGACTTACCTTGGATGTGAAGCCTATATAGCTAAGTTTAAATGTGTGAATTTAGGTTCGCATATGTGAAACATGATCCAAAGTAATGTCCTACAATGAAACATGAAAAAATTAGTCCTTACTAATGAGATAATCAAAATAAAAATGTTATGCTAAAATTAAATAATTGAGTAAAGAGAGAAGAAAGGGAAAAATACACCGCAGTGAACACATGAACCAATGCATGAACTTGGTGATAACTTTAGTGTGTTAATGTGTATCATGATCATATCATTGAAAAAATTGAACTGAGCTTATGGTTTTCTCAATCCTCATATGGGTGGCTTAAGAACATAATATAGTTTTGACTCCATCATTTTCCACCCCTACTTGGTAGATCCTAATCTCCATGAATAACTTAGATAAGACTATATGTGTCTCAAACCCTCTCTTGAAGGTGGAGCAATAAATAAAGTAGGCCATAAATCCATCATTTCCTCCTGTGTGAATTAGATGCATCTGTAACTATATTATGCAAAGTGTTGAAGGTGTCTAAGTTATTAATCTAACTATATATTCAGATCCATAACCACTTAGGTATGTTAGGTGGCTCTAGGCCACTTAGGAATGCCAACCAATGTAGATGGAGTAGGGAATGAATTTGGTGATAACCTAGAATGTGATATTGAGTGTATATAATGTATAAAATGACATGGAGTTTGTCATTCCATATGATCAACCTGTCTAAAGCTAAGTAAATGGAAACTATATGCAACACACATGCCCTTAATCTAGTATCTGAGTGTATTGAATTTGAATCAAGTATGTAATAGTTATATTTATGTACTGATATAAATCTATGAGTGATCATGCCACACATGATGCCCTAAATTTTAATAATTGGTATTAGTTTGAGTTGAAATGACTGAATCTAAGCTAAATCTAAACATAACTACCAAACCTATGATTGTATCTATACAAATTTTTAGTATACTTTGTGTACTAGTCTGAATGAACTAGACTATCTTGAAGCTAGGGATAGTAGATAGTAACACCCTATAGTGGATAACATTAACCTATGGCACTAATGTCCCAATCTAGGTGTTAATTTTTTATTAGTATGATATCAGTGTGACCTAAATTGACTATTGAACCTCTATTTTAATTTGTGTCTGCCCCGATTATGATTTTTGTAACTGAGCCTATGTGATGAAATGTATCTCCGAAAATAAAAAACATGAGCTTGATCTCTATAACAACCCATATAAGTTCCTCCTCTTTTGAGGGCAGTTATGATATATATAGAATAACTAAATTCTAAATAATTATCTCTACAAACTATTTTATTTACATCATGTTATTCTAATACAATGTACAAATATAACATCAGAATGTAAATGTGTCAGTGTAATAGTAGAAAATGTAAGATGTATGTTCTAATATAAAATTAAACAAGGGTGTCCAAATATATTTAATCACTATATAACAATATTAAAATATGAATAACTATCCACAAAGATGGGGCATGATGTCCATCAAGGCTCCCAAGTAGGATAAGTAGATTCATGAGGTCCCTTGTGGCATCTAAAATTGGTGTGTGTGTGTGTGTGTGTGTGTGTGTGTGTGTGTGTGTGTGTGTGTGTGTGTGTGTGTGTGTGTGTGTGTGTGTGTGTGTGTTTGTGTGTAACAAACAAATATAAGTGTCATGGTGTATAATCATAGAAAGAAGAAAACATACAAGCACATGAGGCACCAAAAGAGTAGGCCAAGGGACCATAATAAAAGGGACAATGGCACAATCCACTAAATCTCATAATGAAAACATACAAGGACATGTTCAAATGCCCACATATGCAAATAACAAGCAATTTCACTTAGAGTTACAAAGGACATGTTCAAAAATCCACATATAGAATCATGAAAGAGAACACACAATGGACATGGGCACATGCCCAAGGCATACACATAGAGAAGTGGCATAGAATCCAATGAACAATGGCATCTTCAAATGTCCTTGAATATGTAAGAAGCATAGTAACACAATAAATTCTAATCTATGAACTAGAAATGAAATAATGTATAACTATGTAATAAAAATCTATGTAAATGCAAGAATGTATATGTCATAAAGCTAAGTAGTCATATTCATTAAAATCTTAGTAATGACAATCAATGATCAATATCAAGATAAATAAATGTGTAATTAAAATGCATATTATATAAAGATAAAATCTAGTTGTAGTAATTATGTAGAATATGCCCCTTAGTAGGTAGATGTAGTAATGTATAAACCTGGATCAGTGTAAATCTCCCCATTGCGTAGATGATATCTAGTATAGATCTAGGTAGTGGATTAGAGCCCTATCTAAAGTCTACAATCACTCAATAATAACAAGTGAAGCATATGCATATGATAAAACCAAATACAATAGGATAACTAGCAATATGTAATATCTGGTAAGTAGTATAAATGTAAACAAAGTAATGCATTAAATATGTATAAAAAATTATATTTTTGAAATATTTGAATGTTAATGTATTTTTATGTATTATATTATTTTTGTGTTTTCTGAGTATAATCTATGTACAAGTATATGAAAATAAACTATGTACAAAGAGTGAGATAGAAGGAAGTATGTACAAGAGTAGGAACCATACTGACCAATGAGTCTCATGAGAAACTCACTATCACTATGGCTTGTGTCAAAAATAGGAAAAATTATTGCCTTTGTAGTATGATTACTATGTTGTAGTTGAATATTGTTAAAGTAGGAATCTGAGTATTGTTTATCATCACATTCATAATATTATTCCACATCAAAATCAAAATAACCTAGTGTGATATAAAGAATTACCTCATATTGTGGAGTGTACCTTTCTGAATTGTGTTTTGGAATATTGATTGTGATATTTCCCTTTGAAATTGTGTTTTTTGTAAACATATGATGTTGTGTAGGCTATTTTTATAGAGAACCTGTTTTGAAATACTTATTGGTTAATCACGATTTTTACTATGCAACTTCAGATCTTGTTCTTTTTTTAACATTTCTTATGTATCTATATGTTTTACCTTGATAAACTATCTCTATGACTAATGTGCCTTACGATGTTCAATAAATCCCAAGCCTTGTTGACAAATATTATCAACTACTAGAATAGGAGAAGTTATGCCTTGGGCTTGTTTGCCAAAACCTTGACCATGATAATAAAACTATTGTAGATATTTGTGACCAAAATTATATCATTTTGAATGTTGAGCCTCCTTTTGGAAAGGTAGATTTGATTGATTTATCTATTCTTGTTGTACTATTTCTTGATATGATTATGCTTTTGAAACCTTTTGTTGCTATGAGTTATGCTTTGCTAACCATTTTTGCATTATTTATGAATTTGACCCTTTTTTAATTGGTAGATGTTCCAATATATGTTATTTGGATGAAGTGTCACTATGTGATTCATTTGTATCTAGTATCTATTGTATTTTAATTTTCAATGCTAAACATGAGTTAGTGTAGTTCCCATGCATTCTATGATATGCATAAAAAATATCTACATTACTTCATTGGGTGTAAAGGAGGTATGTTGATGAACTTAGCTTTAGTCATGTCCCTTAGCATCACATTGTAGCTCCTATTTGATAGTAGAACACGTTTTGAATCATTGGTCAAGTAGATGTACTTTGTTATGATTTTGTGTTCTAATATATAACATTTTTTGGTAGAAATTGACTAGCTAAAGGTGTATAAACATGATTTGCACTATTGTGCCTTGGAGGCCTTTATCTTGTAAATTGTTGCTACAATGTTGTAATCTTTTCATTTAGTAGTTGGTTGTGATTTTATAAATCTGTAATTATCTTGATCATACTAATAAGTTGATCACATAGAGTTTCACAAGTACATACCCTAGTTATTTCTATTTGAACATATAGCCACACACCTTGTAGGGAAGAGGTGTGAATAGGTTGAGTAGGGGTATTAATGATAGTTTTTTAGGTTGCATCATCTCGTAGAGAAATGATAGCATGGACTGGTTATAGGGAAAGTAGGTATCACCCTTATGGAGATGAGAAAGAGAAGGGGATTTTTTCCTATGCATAAGATATGAAATTGAAACTTGAAACATAGTGGTTAGTTTATGTAATCAATACTATATGTGTGTATGAGTTTTCTTGTTAATGAAATTCCATGTAGGTGAAAGATAACTAGCAAAAGAAATAATGCAACATGAAATATATTTTAGTTGATTTGAAACATCATGTATACATATGTCTATGTGATTAAATAATAATGTCCTAGTTATTTTGCACGTAGAATAAAAATAACAAGTTATGGAATATGATGAATATTGTATTTTATATTAAGAATAATCTATATATGTATTGTTGTATTTTCTTAGTTCATTATGAATTAAAGGCAATAAATATGCAAATGAAAGCATGAAACTTTGAAATAAAAAGTAATTTATTTCTTGTATCATTATTATCATGATGATATGAATTATTATATATGTGAATATGAAATTTGAGTTTTGAAAATAAAATTTGAGTATAATTAGAAAAGCCTACAAACCCTAAGTGTGTCTAGAATTAGGGGTTTTGAATCTAGGGTTTCTTTGCAACAATTTAAATTAGATGTAAAATAAATTGGAACCTCAATGTAAAAATTATTTTAATTAGCTAAGTTGTTTATATAAAATCAAAAAATCAAAAGTAGGTAGCCCTAAATTTATTTCATGAAATTTGGATTAATACAAGCTAGGATTGAAAGAATAAGTAGGAGATACATAGGATCCATAGGATCAATCCAGGAGAAAGAACCCACAATAAATAACCTGCAAATAATATCACAGAATAAAATGAATTTCTCACACCTAAAAAATAGGTGATAATCTTGTAAATTCTTTGTATTCTCTCATTAATCTGTATTTATTTTATCATAGATTGTAAAGTATATATAATACAAATGGTTTGTTTCATGACAACAAACTATTTTTTTGTGATTACAAAATAGAGAAAATAAACAATTGTTTTCATATACTACGGACAAATATATTGTTGAGAATCTCTCAACAATAAAACAAATTATCCTAGGTAAGTAAAATTAACCCTAGGTAATAAATAACTTACCCTATTAACCCTAGGTAAGCTTAAATATTCATTATTCTAACACCCTCCCTTAAGCGAAACATAGGGAGAATGACAAACAAATATGGGTCCCAGCTACTAGGCCTGATAAGGTGCCCTTGTACAAATAAATCAAAATGTATGAAAAATAAAGGAAGGACTTCATGGGAAATCCCCCCCAAGGACAACTTCCTTCACCCCAAGCATCACTCGCAACTAGAGATTTATATGGAGCAGCCTCCAAGATTTATGCAAGACTCATCATTAGTTTTTAGACTCCATCATTCTCTTTATGGCCTCAAACAAGCTCCTAAAGCTTGGTATGAGAAGATGGATAGTTTTCTTTTGAGTTCTGGTTTTATTCATTGTGAGTTAGATCACAATGTATACATCTTGAAGCAATGTGAAGATCTTGTCATATTGGTTTTGTATGTTGATGATCTCATCCTCACTAGTAGTTCAAATTCCTTGATACATAACATCAAGGACAAGTTGGTAGATAGGTTTGATATGAAAAATCTGGGACTTCTACATTATTTTCTTGGTCTTCAAGTTTTTTATTCTTTTGAGGGCATCTCTATTGGACAGTAGAAGTATGCGACAGATCTTCTTCATCGATTTGGCATGGCTGATTGTAAGCATGCCCCCACTCCATATCAGTCAAGTATTGTGTTGTCTGCCACTTGTACAACTCCTCTTGTTGATCCAACTTTGTATAGGAAACTTATAGGTAGTTTATTGTACTTGACTCATACCCATCCTGACATCAAATTTGTTGTGAACCTTGTCTCTCAGTTCTCACATGAGCCTCATGAGATTCATTGGCAAGCAGCCAAGAATAATTTGCACTACATTCAGGGCACCACTCACTTTGGTATACATTACACACCACATAGTTCTACACAGCTTGTTCGATACACTGACTCTGATTGGGCTAGTGATGTTGACACTCAGAAGTCCACTTGCACATTTGCTTTCACACTTGGTTCAGGTCCAGTTGCTTGGGCATGCAAAAAGTAGACTGTTATTGCATTGTCCTCTACTGAGGCTGAGTATCGAGGTGCTATCAAAGCTAGTCAGGAGACACTTTGGCTTCGACAGTTGCTTGGAGAGTTTGGCTCCACACAGCAGGGTCCTACTACTCTTTGGTGTGACAACCAAAGTGTGATTTCTATGTCATGCAATCCTGTTGAGCATCATTGAAAAAAACACATTGAGATTCACATGTACTTTATTCGACATCTTGCTCAAGATGGAGTTATTTCTTTAGAGTTTATGCCTACAACTAAGAAGATTACAAACATCTTCACTAAACCTTTGGCTTCTCCTCATTATCTTCAATTGAGAGCGATACATGGGGTGAAGGAAGTTGTCTTTGGGGGGATTTCCCATGAATACCTTCCTTCCTTTACCATGAAAGAATGAGCAAGAGATACACAGGATCCATAGGATTAATCTAGGAGAAAGAACCCACAACAAATAACCTGTAAATAATATCAGAGAATAAAATAAATTCCTCACACCTAAAAAATAGGTGATAATCGTATAAATTCTTTGTATTCTCTCATTAATCTCTCATTATTTTCTCATAGATTGTAAAGTATATATAATACAAATATTTTGTTTCACAACAACAAACTATTTGTTTGTTATTACAAAATAGAGAAAACAAACTATTGTTTTCAAATACTACAGACAAATATATTGTTGAGAATCTCTCAACAATAAAACAAATTATCCTAGGTAAATAAAATTAACCCTAGGTGTAGACACCAATATTGTGTCAACCCCCCTTGGTCCCCTTCTAAACACTTACACATCTTATTAATTTAAAACAAATTACTTATTTTAAATTAATGACCTCACCTAGACACCTCACCTTGGACAACTCACCTAGACACCTCATCCTAAGACCATTTCTTACCTATGACCTATTCTCACTCCATCCTAACCTCCTAACTAACTCTCATGCCTAATAAACCTGTCTTTTGACCATTCTCCAATGGCAAATGTACTTGGAAGATGGAGAAAAGGGGAAAGAACTAAAAATATCCCTTTTACGCATTCTCTAGCCATTGACGTTGGTCAACGGCCAGCCGACACCAGTGGGATCACCGATGTCAGTTACTTAACCCAAGCTCTAACATTGAGCTGCCCCCTGCATCTTTGCAGATCGATGCACACACTCTGAGACTAAGCATTAGAATTTGATTATCACTCCTCTGGCTACAGAAACTCTACACAAGTCACTCTAGACATTAGATTAAAAACATTGTATGAGGTCTTCAACATCAGCCACAACAGGAATAAGCATCCTGACACCCCTGAGTCTTCACCAAACAGCTAAGTATTCTTCTGGTCTCCATTTGAAAGTTTTAGAATAATTTGGTAATCGGTTTCTATTTACTATTTCTAAATATTGTCAAAGAGACCTGACTTCCTCCGTGGAGAGGCTGAAAAGCCTTCCTCTTATTCTTACCCTCTTTTTACACCTATCTCTACCTTTGCCTCTCCTCAGACCCTCTTAACTTCCAGAAACTCATCTATCAAGCATAGAAACACCCTATAACCTGTCCAAAAGCCCACTGCCCCTACCAACATCGGTAGCCTAACTGACGTCGGCATCAATTACTTATCGACATCGACAAAATAACTAACAAAACCAATCCAAATAGCCCAAAGACCAGACAAAACCTCCTTCTAGCATTCTAAGACTCACGAACTATAGGGAAAAGGTACACAACATTCTACCTTTTCATTTCTTTAAGTCTTTTATCATTTCATTTTATACAAATCTCTTTTATTTAAATAGTGGACTGTCATCCCTTACGGAGCTTTACGCTTCTGGGACTGAGTGCATAGCTTGGTAGTCCACCATATCCTATTCTAACATTTTCTTTCTTGAAGTTTCTTTCTTTGAATAGGTGTTTCCTCCATAGCCAAAGAGGAGCTCCTACAACGCTTGGATACGGTGCGCAACTTAATCCGGGTATCAATCAAACCCCTAACCTTTAACTTTAGTTTCTTCTTCTTCTGAATGTAATTATCAAAAAACTTAGAGAAACATTCTGGCATGCCCGATGGGACCCTAGAGTTTTCCTTGGGTTCATTCTTTTAGAAAATAAAATTTTCATATAGATGCATTAGGAAAATATTATCTTCTTGCATCCTTCTTCTATCTCTTTATTTTGAAAAGAAACCATTAGCACAAGTAAAAAAGAACATCTTTCTTTTTCTTCTTGTCACTTCTTGGCTGCATCTTAGAGTAGTGAAAAACTCATACTCTTAACCTCTTCTCCAATTGTTTGTATTTGAACAAAACATTTCTATTTGGGTTTTAAAACGATTGCATTTCATTCTTGCTTGAATGCATATTTAGCCCACTTAATAATTAAAAAGCATTATGAATAAATCACAGTGCACAAATGTTACACAACCAAACCACGATCACATCATATCAAACACTTAAACATACTTGAGATAAGGCCCGTCTAGGATTTCATCACCTAGCAGATACCTTACCCCACCTGGTGATCCTACTTGGATTTAACCACCAAGAGGAGGACCCACTCTTTTCTCTGGCACAATATAAACTATAGGCAAAGTATATATTGGCTAAGTGGCCCAGCTTGGCTCTGGGTTTGTGAAGTGAAGGGAGCAAGCCCCAGCACCAGGCCATGTACTGAACCTAACACAGATCTTTGAGCACGAAAACACAACCTGAAACCAGCCATAGATTTCCTCTTTAGGACCTATTCTACAAGCCCAATTCCCAAACACATTCTATTAAGGCATAAGCCACCACGAATCTAAAATTTATTCCTAGGAATCTAACGTTTTAGAGGCTGCTTGCCAAATCATCTATTTTGCTATTTTTATCTGATTGTTTGAGCTAGTAATATTGCATCATTTTGAGGTCCAAAAAATAACTCAGAATTTCTCCTTTTTCCCAAAACTATCAGTTTTCTATGTTTTTAGAATTAGACAGAAACTGACATTGGTTTTTCCACCGACATCGGCAACTCAGCTTCACTGACATCGGTTATCCCACTGACCTCAGCAACATTTCATAACCGACATCAGTTATTAAACTGACATCGGTCACTGTCAACAAAATTTTCTTCCCAAATAGCAAGCTTAAAACATAATTTTTTTGTTGTTAAATACAAATTTTGGTTTTTTGAAATTGAAACACACAATTTTTGGAACTTGAATCCATTTCACCTTAGATGGTTCTGACACACAGTCAAGCCAAATCTCTTGTTGACCAGACAAGGCAACAACTGCTCCTACCTTTGCCTTCCATACCAAGTCATCTAATGGAGTATACTTCAGACACTGAGCATACTCCTATCCAACCTACCCAAAATCAACCTCCTATTATTCCCAAAGGGGATCAAGAATTTGAGAGATTCCTTGACCACAATGTCAAGGCTCTCCAACATTATCTCGCTAGAAGCCAAATGTGAGATCCTTCAAGTAATCCAATTTATGGGATGCCAACTTCTTTGGTTGAAGTGGAAATGATATCAATAGCCTCCACTACCCAACCTATGGTCACTTAGGCTATTGCCTCAACCAGTAACCCAACCATGGCCAATGTTCAAGATTTGGCCTCCCCTTCTATTTTTGGACCTACCTCCATCAGGGTTTCCGTACCCCCTTAACCATAAACAATTCAACCATGTTCGACACCTTTACAGAATTTGATTGTCTCCATCCCATCCACTCTTGTGCCTATAAACACGAGAGTGATCACCTATCCTATAACTAGTGTAGCCACCATTCAACCACCCTTGGTGGCATCTAGTCAATTTGTGCCTTCCAACTTCATGGCACAAGACCCCTTGGCCTCAACATCAGTCCCTATGATGAACTACCAATATGTTAGGCCTACACAAATGTAACCAAGTACATCATATGCCCCTTACAACACCTTCTAGGTACCCTATAACTTAGGGAGTGCCCCTCTTACCAATCCATCAGTCGATCTAATTAAAATGTTGATGGATAAAATGTCCAACCTTGAGACATCTATTTCAGGTTCAAGGAGTGTTCTTTCATATGAATAAATCTATAATGAACCCATCCACCCTTCGGTTCCCATTCGACCATACCCTAGCCAGTGGGAGCTCCAAAAATTTACTCGCTTTCAGAGTAAAGAGGACCCACAACAATATCTGAGAATGTTTAGACATCTTGCTACCTCATAGTGCATGATGATGCATTATTACTTCGCACATTCCCCATGTCACTTTTTGGTGCCACCCTTGATTGGTATAGCTCTATTACCAGTCATTCTCTCTTTACCTTTACTCAACTAGCTCAACTATTCCTCGACCACTTCTCAATCAACATCACTAAGAAGGTCTCCATCACAAACCTTTATTCTATTAGACAATTTGACGATGAATCAATAGCTGACTTCGTTGCTCGTTGGAGAGGTTTGATCAACCAACTCTCCTTTTCACTACCTCAACCTGAGCTCATTGAGCTCTTTTCAAGAGCATGTGCCAAGCACATCTCATCCACATTATGGGTTCAAAATTTTCGCACGTTTGATGAAGCTTTCGCTATGGCTCGAAAGCTTCAACTCCACGTAGTTGAAGAGGATAAAGTCAAATTGCGTAGTAAAAATACCAACGCAAAATCCAGTGACCCTTCTTCTAAATCTTCTTCTTCTCACTCCAAGTCCAAGGGATCAACAAATGTTGTGGTCCTAAAATCATCATCTTCTACCATAACCAACCAATCTGAGCCCTCCACATCATAAAACATTACAAGACAATTCCAACAACAGTATGTACAACATCAATACACTCCAATAGGAGAATCATACGCTTCTATATTGGATACACTAGTGAAGTAGGGAGTACTCAACCTCCCTCAAATCCAACCACCACCCCAATTTGATCCCTTAGGAGCCATCCCTGCATGGTATAGGGAAAATGACTTTTGTAATTATCACTGTGTCAAAGGTCATGACACAAACAATTGCAAAACCCTCAAAAATGTTATTCAAGACATGTTAGACAAAGGGGATCTTGTTTTGGATAACTCAAATGTGTCAGCTAACCAAAACATAGATATATTTAGGCAACCATTCCCTAACCATCCCCTAAGTCAGAATAGTGTTCAGACCATGGCTGATGACCTTCAAGAGTGCAATATACGCACAATCAACATGGTTTCTCCTTTCATTCCTAACCAACCTCTCCCACAATCTGAAGAGGTTAGTCAACCTATTTCTCCACCATAGGTAGAATAACTTTCTTCTCCTATTTGTCCTCCACCAATAGGGGATAGTCCTCCATCCACCCCACTTTCACACGTAGGAGAGTCTACTTTGACCTTTCCCATATTGGAGGATGCTTTGATGATACCAACACCGGTAGCCTCACCCTCATCGTTATTATTACCAATGGAGGAGCATACTTTCCACATTCCCAAACCACATGTAGAAGCCATGATCATCCCTGCACTCTATCCTCTCGAAGAGCTAAATTCTCCAATCCCTTCTCCACCAAAAGAAGAACTTGCCACCTCACCCACTTTGGTCGAGGAAGATCCAGTGATAGTTCTCTCTCACCTTTAGCCTGAGATTCATGCATCTAACACATTTCCTCTCTCATCACCCCAATTATTCATTTCTGATTTCTCCTTTCTTGGCAACCCTAGCTTTGCTCACACCTATCTTTATAGGTGTGCATGGAAGGGTTTTGGATTTGGGCATTATGAACAAGGTTCTCACGAGCCCTTTGAGCCTCCAAATGATGAGGCAATCAAAAATTCCAAGAAACAACATGGCATGGGTTTCAAAGAACAAACAAAAAACTTAAAAAAACCTTGCCACAAAACTGTCCTAGAGCATTCTCCTCCAACCTCGCCTATTCCCCCATCCTCACCTATGGAGTCGGTGGTCTCCATCCCTCCTAGTTTTTTTTTGGATAAATGCCATTCACTTAGAACCCCTAACCTATCAACTAGGTGGGGCATCAAGGTCTATTCCTCTCATTTATCCAGACATGATAAATGATGATACTTCTAGCATCAACACTATCCAATGCGTGGACGATGATGCCATACTCACCTACATGGGTACAGATGACTTCTTCATATAATGATCACTTCCTTTAGCAACACAGGTTATGTTAAATGAATCAACTGTTGACATTAATCTCCCATCTTTCGATGTTCCTCACATTTTAAAGATTGGTCAATCTTTAGATGCCTAGGAATAAATAAACTATACCAAATTCCTTACAAATCATATCAAAGCCTTTGCTTGGTCCTATAGTGATATGCCCAGTATTGACCCTCACATTTTCATTCACAACATCATCATGAACCACAAAGCTAAGCCTGTCAGGCAAAAACTTCATAGAATGCATCATTGCATCGCACTCCTTGTTAAAGAAGAGCTTCAATGTCTTCTCTCTGTCTCATTTATCCAACCCATTGATTATCCGCAATGGGTGTCAAACATTGTCCCTGTCACAAAATAAATAGGGGGAATTCAAATTTTTACTAACTACTACAACCTCAACTTAACTTACCCAAAAGATTACTTTCCTTTGCCAAACATCGACCAACTTATTGATCTTACGGCTGGTCATGAGATGCTATCACTCATGGACGGGTTTTCAGGATATAACCAAATCTTGATTGTGCCAGAAGATCAACATAAAACCACCTTCATCACTCCATGGGGGACATTCTACTATAGGGTCATGCCTTTTGGCCTAAAAAATGTAGGCGCTACATAACAATGCGCCATGACTTATATCTTTCACGATCTCCTCCACAAAATCATGGAGGATTGTGTGGATGACCTGTTGGGCAAATCCAAACTTCATCGTGACCACCTAACCATTATCAAAATAATATTCACTCGCCTACTACAATATAATGTTTGACTCAACCCCAAGAAATGTGTCTTTGGGGTTCTCTCAGGGAAGCTTTTGGGTTTCATCATTTCTCTCCATGGCATTGAAGTAGATCCAACTAAGATTCGAGCCATACTTGAGATGCCCTTACCAACTAACCTAAAACAACTTCGTAGCCTACAAGGGAAGCTTCAATCTATTCGTTACTTCATCTCGTAGTTATCTAACCGATGCCAACCCTTCAATCACCTCCTCAAGAAGGACATCTCCTTTAATTGGGATAAGGATTGCCAAGAGGCTTTTGAGGCTCTTAAACACTATCTTGTCTCTCCACCAGTCCTTATTCCACCTAAAGATGACCAACCCTTCTATCTTTACATTTTGGCAACAAATCATTCCTTAGGTGCCATGATTGCGCATCGAGATGAACAACATCGTGAGTAGGCAGTTTATTATATAAGTCGAACACTCATTGACTATGAAACTCGGTATACTCATACCAAAAAACTTTGCTTGGCATTAGTCTTTGTCACCTCCAAACTCTGTCACTATCTCCTCAACCACAAGACTTACGTCATCACCCACACTAACCCTCTCAAATACATGCATTCCAAGCCATACCAAAACCAATGTATGGCTCATTGGCTCATGCTTCTCGCTGAGTTTTATTTGGAATTTATTCAACAAAAGTCTATAAAGGGGCAAACAATCACTGACCAACTAGTAGATGCCCTTCAACCTGATAACCAACCCTCTAATTGCAAATTTCCTAACGAGTCTATCGCCATGCTATCCACCGATGACATCTTCTATCAAATGAGAATGTTCTTTGATGGATCTAAATGTCAACACAGTGGGAGTGCAGGGGTCATTCTCATCCCTCATGAGGGTGAACCCATGCCTCTATCCGTCAAACTCAACTTTGAATGCACCAATAACATGGCTGAATATGAAGCCTTAATTTTGGGACTTTAAACCACCATTTTACTGGGCATCAAGACAATCAATATCTTTGGCAACTCGCAACTAGTTGTTAATCAAATTAACGGTTCATATCTTTGTAAAAATGAAGTTTTGCAATGATATAAACACTGTGTTGACACATTGTTAGGGTCTTTCGACCATTATCTCTTGCAAATTGTTCCTCACTCTACGAATAAATTTGTCAACACTATGGCCTCTCTCGCCTCACACATCCCATCTTCATCTGCTTCCTCGAGAATCTATGTAACAGTATACCATTTGGCATTGCCCTCATATATCTCAACTAACATCAACTTTGTTGGCAATATTGACTCTAGTCCACATGATGTTTGGTATAAACAACTTGTTGACTACTTGAGTTATTCCATCATTCCTCCTGACCTCTCTAGCAATGGATGGTGGGCTTTTATCAAGAGTACTGCTCGATACACCATGCTAGGAGGTCTTCTCTACAAAAGAGGACAATGGCCTACTTTGATGTCTAACATCCACTAAAACATCTCATGCCATCAAACAAGTCCATGATGGGATTTGTGGGGGACATTTCAGTGTAACGCGGTTGCAAAATGCATCCTCCATCTGGGCTATTATTGGCCCACTCTTCACTAAGACTACAGTGACTATGTTTGGTGTTGTATCAAATGCCAACAACATTCTAACTTACTTCACATCCATAGCCATGCTTTACAAGTTGCTAAGGATTTTTGGCCCTTTTCACAATGGGGCTTAGACCTAATTAGTGAAATTAACCCTCATTCGTCTCTCTGACATCAGTCTATTATCACAATGACTAAATACTTCACTAAATGGGTGGAAGTTGTTCCCCTCATCTCCACTAAAGCTAAAAAAATAATTGACTTCATTAACCACCACATCATCTGTCATTTTGGTGTACCTCACAAGATAATCATTGATAATGGCAAATCTTTCAAAAATAAAACTGTCTAGAAACTTTGCGACTCTTTTGGCATCAAACTCAGCTTCTCCTCACCTTACTACCCACAAGCAAATAGATAGGCAGAGGCTTCTAAAAAAATCTTAACCAAAATTCTAATGAAGGTGGTCAATGACACTAGAAGGAATTGTCACACTCACATTTCCTTCACTTTGTGGGCCTACCGCACTAGCATCCAAACCCCTACGGGTGCTACACCTTTCTCCTTAGTGTATGGAATCGAGGTTGTCTTGCCTCTTGAAGTACAAATACCTTCTCTTCACATCTCCTTGCATGCCATACTTTTTAATGATGACTTTCATCAAGATCGATTAGCTCAACTCAAGTTACTCGATGAACGTCGTCTTGCCGCTCTTAACCATCTTCATATCTACCAAAATTGCATCAAACATGCCTACAACAAAAATATCAAAGACTGAGATTTCAAAATCAGAGATCTCGTCCTTAAGGAAAACCAACACGTGACCAATATGGAAAGAAGAAAATGAGGCAAGATTTCTCCTAATTGGCTAGAACCTTATATAATAATGCACAAGTATGGATCAGGGACTTATTGTTTGTCTTCTCTTGAAGGCCAGCCAGAACCTGAGCCCCTTAATGCCTTGCATCTATAACCATTTTACTGTTAACCAAGTGATCATTCACTTCATGTTTAACTTGAGCTCGTCCCTTGAGCAACCCTTGTCATCATCATTCCTATTCCTTTTAACCCTTTTTTAAGCATTAATGCTTTGTCTTAATAAAAGGGAACCCCCTAAACCTCTATAGTCTCATCCATGACTAAAAGTTCAATCAAAAAAATAAAATAAATAAAATAAAAAATTGGGATGCCTAACAAAATATTAAAGGGTCATAAACTATACATGTAGACTACTCCCTCAAAGGACATCTACATTATTATTGTAATTAATAGACTGCTCCCTTGAAGAACAGCTATTCAAAGACATCAAAACATACAAAGCAGAATATAGACCACTCCCTCGAAGGATGGCTATGCCCAAATTTTGCTACAAATAACACCCTCTCAGAAGCTTCCTGCATCAATCATATTCAACATGACCACAAAACAAAACAACATCCCCAAATAGACTTCCCGCATTGATCAGTCTACCAACAAAAAATAAATTAAAAAAATAAAAAAAATAAAATGACTGACAAACTATTAAGTCATGGACTTGCCTATAGTCATTCTTGGGGTCACTTATAAAAGGGTCAAAATTATCCCTACTAAAAAAGGGTTATGCTATCCTCACATATCACATAATCAAACCTATTACCCCAACATACCCAAGGGATTTTGAGCTCACTTAATGTCAAGTGATTAGAATAATTCTCTAACACAAACCAATGGTCAACAACATAATGCATGAATGGGGCTTTTGTTTACAAAAATCCTATCTATGCTATCATTATGGTCCTTGTCAATGAAAGAGCAACGTGCCTTTCACTTCTTACACACCTTTGTCACATACAACCAAACCAAACCAAAACATTTTCTAACCAACCCAACCCAAACCAAAACATTTTCTAATCACAACCCAAACATATTTCCTAACCGCTAATCTAACCTCATGATTTATTTAATACAAATACCAATTTGTGTTATATAAATTATCATAGCCCATTCACACTAATTTCTATGGAAAACAATACACATGGCAACTATCAACCAAACATAACCTATGTTACAGCATACACCATCACACAATATGCAAAAGGTTGTAACGTCATCATACACTCATTTCATTTTTAGTATACATCATCACCAATATGGAAAATTGCTAAGGATGAAAAACCACATAACCTATGTTATAGCATACACCATCACACAATATGGAAAAGGCTATAACATCATCATACACTCATCATTTGAAGCATGTACCATTAAACATATGGGAAGTGCTAAAAACATTAACATAACGAAACCAACTATCGACCTCTTTGACTCCATATTCCCTTTTGGGGAGAACTACATTGGCTTGAGGCCCTTAAAATAGGGGCTATGTAGGTAACACTTAGCTGACATGGGGTCTTCGGAGGTTAGCTCAGCCATTCATTGGTTCATTTACCTAATGGACCAGCTATCTAAATCAGCCCAAAATCATGACCAAACAACCAGCCCTGACAATGTAAAAGTCACTTTAGACTTCTCAGGGGACACATGGGAGATCACATACATATCCCTAACCACAACAAACAACAATCGAGATCACTTATATCTCATCCCAACTCGACCAATGACCTTGGAGATCATGACTATCTCCTCATACCACGACCACTTTTGAGACAACTATGCCTTGATTGTTTTGATTGCATATGCTACCTCACGAATAGTTAGCAAATTATACGTGCCCCTCACACCTATTATCGGATTGTGACCAAGTTGATCCCCAATATTTGTGACATTTTCATGTTTTCCAAGTGCACTTTTTAGCCTGGATACTTGGAACACGATGACCATTGGAGCTACAACTTTGATCGATCTAACCCAATCAGCTACCACTAATAACCTGGGGACCGGTTAGTTTTATTTTAGTCCTCCTCGACCATTGGAGCTATAAATTTTATCGTTTACCCAATCAGCTACCACTAATAAGCTGGGGACTGATTATTTTGATTTTAGTGCTCCTTGACCTTGCCTGCGACAATTTGACCCACCTATCACTTGAAGTGGTATATGTGCAATCTCAACTATTACAATGTTCACACTCCAACTTCACCATACCCATCCACTGCCTATCAAATTGGCACCCAATTTTGGGTTCCGTTCTCTCAATCCCTACTTTGAGGGGGAATACCTCATCCCATACCTGGGGCAACCTACACCTATTTTTGTCTTGTAGTTCGTCAGAACAAACCACAAGACAAAAAAGGGGCAAATGTAGACACCAATATTGTGTCAACCCCACTTGGTCCCCTTCTAAACACTTACACATCTTATTAGTTTAAAATAAATTACTTATTTTAAATTAATGACCTCAGCTAGACACCTCACCTTAGACACCTCACCTAGACACCTCACCTAAACACCTCGTCCTAAGACCATTTCCTACGTATGATCTATTCTCACTCCATCCTAACCTCCTAACTAACTCTCATGCCTAATAAACCCATCTTTTGACTATTCTCCAATGGCAAATGCACTTGGCAGATGGAGAAAAGGGGAAAGAGATAAAAATATCCCTTTTACCCATTCTCTATCTGCTGACATCAGTCGGATTGCCGACGTCAGTTACTTAACCTGAGCTCTAACATTGAGTTGCCCCCTCCGCCTCTTTGCAGATCGATGCACAGACTCTGAGACTAAGCATTAGAGTTTGATTATCATTCCTCTAGCTACAGAAACTCTACACAAGTCACTCTAGACATTGGATTGAAAACATTGTATGAGGTCTTCAACATCAGTCACAACAGGAATAAGCATCCTAACACCCCTGGGTCTTCACCAAAAAGCTATGTAATCTTCTGGTCTCTATTTCAAAGTTTTAGAATAATTTGGTAATTGGTTTCTATTTGTTATTTCTAAATATTGTCAAAGATACCTGACTTCCTTTGTGGAGAAGCTGAAAAGCCTTCATCTTATTCTTACCCTCTTTTTACACCTATCTCTACCTTTGCCTCTCCTCAGACCCTATTCACTTTCCCACAACCCTGCCCAAACCTCCTAACTTATAAAAACTCTTTTGTCAAGCACATAAACACCCTGAAACCTATCTAAAATTCCATTGCCCCTACTGACATCGGTAGCCTAACCGATGTCGGCATCATTTATCTACCGACATCTGTAGAATAACTGATGTCAGTGACTGTGCAAACCAAAACCAATCCAAATAGCCGAAAGACCAGACAAAACCTCCATCTAACATTCTGAGACTCATGGACTACAGGGAACAGGTACACAACATTCTACCTTTCCATTTCTTAAAGTCTTTTATCATTTCATTTTATACAAATATCTTTTTTTGTAAATAGTGGACTGTCATCTCTTATGGAGCTTTACGCTTCTGGGACCGAGCGCGTAGCTTAGCAGTCCACCATATCCTATTCTAACATATTCTTTGTTCAAGTTTCTTTCTTTCAATAGGTGTTTCGTCCATAGCCAAAGAGGATCTCCTATAACACTTGGATACAGTGCGCAACTTAATCCGGGTATCAATCAAACGCCTAACCTTTAACTTTAGTTTCTTCTTCTTCTGAATGTAATTAGCAAAAAACTTAGAGAAACACTAGGTAATACATAACTTACCCTATTAACCCTAGGTAAGCTTAAATATTCATTATTCTAACAAGGATTTGATGCAATATTCAGGTTACGACATTTTCACCAAATTATTTAACATTTTAGGGTTTTACATGTGTAATTACCTATGTTTTATTAAGGGGATGAGATGTATAAATTAGTTAAATAAATTAGAATAATTAACCTAATAATTTTTAAATGAATTTGACCTTGATTGACTTTTTATTAATAACAAAAAATATGAAGAAATATAGACTTAGTTGAAAATAGACTATCATGGATGATCTAGGTTCTAAAATTAGATATCTGAGTAGCTTTAAGTGTTACAAGCAGGTTTATGATATTCATCTATTCACTGCATAGTAGCTCCATCTATATGTAGTGTCCAACATGTGGCATTAATGTCCTCTTTGTGGGACTATTCATATTTTTATGGATCACCTGTACTTGTGTCTATGTGTTCTATTATTTTCAGACTGAATCTTGTAGTTGTATATTATACGCACAAAGATTGATTTTGTGTGAAAACCCTAGTTCTATTTTAAAAATTGATATAAGAAAAATTTGAGTGTATTATTAGGATAGAATTAACATCCTCAACACCCCATTGTGTATATATTTTTCTACATACCAATACTCTAAAGAGGGATCAAGTCTGATGTAGTTCTCCCACCCACTACTTAATGTATGTGTAAATGAATGCTAGAATGAGAGTGTCCTTGGATGCCTTGAATGTGATTGAGAATATGAATACTTTAAAACTAGACTTAGGGGGTGTTTTAGATGGTAGTGTACATAATTTAGGGGAAAATATGGATAATGTACCTTTATTTTGTAAAACTGTATCTTAGGTTTCAATAGCTTTTGCATCTATTTTCCATCTAGTGAATAGAGGTAGATTAGACTTGTATATATAGGGTTTTGTTACTTATGTGGATAAGAAAATAATCTTAGGTTGATCTTAGGAGGGACACACATTTTGAAAATTATATGTTGGGAAGAGTTAGGGCTAATGACAATATTACCCTACTAGGGACACTAGCACCATGTAGTTGTAGTGACCCAAATGTGGTACTAATGTCATTTTGAAAGAATAATGGGAAAGTTGTATTTAGGTTAGAGGTGATATTTTAGGGATTGTGTCTTGACTAGTTGTAAGTGATCAAGGTTTGTTGAATGGATAGAAATACAATTCTAAGGCCGTAGAATAAGTCTGTTGAAGGCCTAGGGATAGGGTAGCTCAAGTAACACTCTTAGCATCCAATTACTAATTTTAGGTTGTTATAATGGGATTAGTGGTACACATAGATTAATTACACATGAATAATATGATTATTTTGGTTTTTGGATATGACTTTTAGTTTTTGTTTTATTCCTATCTAATGTTTGCCTAAAAATAATAATTTTGCCTTATAGGGAAATATCATCTTGAGGCTAAAATGGGTATCCTATAGCCTAACTAGGAGTACTTGGAGGCTGATAATGTTTTCCTATATGTTAATATCCATCCCAAACATGTTTTAAATGATTTTCTTAGCCACGAGGACCCATAGGTAGATAATTCTAACTTGGCTCACATGTTGATAATATTTGTTATCATTGTTGCTTGAGGCTAGAATGAGTGCTCCATCTCCTAATAGAGTGTGATCAGAGGCCAAGAATGTGGTCCTTATATTAATTATCATATTATTTATACTTTAATAAATTATCATCAACATTAGAAAGAGAAAAAATGATCTTAAGTGATTTCAAAACCCCTGTATTCTGCCTATAGGGCTATAAACAAGCAGTTTAGACAGAATTTTTGTTTGGGAAATTTACGAAGAATTTATATGTTTTTATAACTCCCATAGGTTTGACCCATTGAAACCTATCCCATGAGAACAATAAGGGATCTTTATGATCCTTAAAACTCATTTTTGAACCTGTAAGAAAATTCAAGGCTTCTTAAGGCCTAGAAAGACCAAATTTGGCATTTTTTGGAGTTTCAGGTGGAGTAGATGGATAAAAGTTTTCATGGAGGTAAATGGAAACATGAGAATGATGTTAAAATCCTAGTTAGGCCTATTATCTTCATAAATAAATTTAAATACCAAGTTTTAGGTTTTCACTATAAATTTGGCAAGCTTGGCAAGATGACAAAGTCAGCATATGAGATGTCATACCTATTGAGTCAATTTGAGTAGTTTCACATCATCTCATGAGGTGTAAACAATATATGTCAATGTGGTGGAGGGAGTTATGTAGGTTTGTAAACCCTCAATAAGGGAGGGTAGTGATGTTTCAAAAGGCAAATGAAACATCTCCTAGGCCATCTCTCTAGAAGGCCATCATAACACCAAGCTAACACATGTTGATAGGGATTATAAAAGTATTTATTACCTCCTTTGAAAACTTTAACTAACTTCATGATTTTGATTAGGCCATCATCCCTCTTATTTAGTGTCTTTATGCACCAAAATGCCCATAACTTGTGTTTGGTCCATACAAAGGGCATAAAATTGTGTAGAATAGTGGGAATAGGTTATTTTAAAGTGTTGAAGGTGGTTTTGAGGTTGTATCAGGTATATGAGAGGATATATAGCCAAAAAATATTCCCAAAAATTTCTAAACCCCTACTAGGATAGGTATATAAGAGAGTGTAGATATTAGGTGAGATCGATAAGTGTTTTGATATCTTGATAAGAGTTAAAAGAAGTTGTGAGTGAGGTGTTTAAGGTTTTAAAATGGTCATTGTAACAAGAAGAGAAGGTATATGATTCATGGATAGTAATAAAAATCATTAAGGCTTGTAAGGATAAGAGAATAGGAGGAAGGAAGGTGAGAAACTTGAAGGGATAGAGATGTAAGGATTTGATCATAGTTGATTCATATTGGAATTAATATGAGGAACATAAAAGGAAGCTTGGAATTGAGAAGGAATGCCTTGGATTCAATAATGAGTAGTGATAAAATGAATAGTGAGAGAGTGAACTAGGCCTATTAAGCCTTGTATCCTAAGTTGGGTAAAAGTGTTAAAGAACACAAGAGAAGAGTTGAGGTAGATAAGGTAAGTTTGTGGGAATGTTTAAATTCATTCTAGGAGGTTGTTAGTTATTATAGGTGGTTTTAAGTGTTAATAGCATATGTAAGGAAACTGGGCCAAGACCTACTCAAGAAAGCAAGTGGAGATTATGAGGAAGATTGAATACAAAGAGGAAAGTGGATATTTTAGAGTGAGTTGTATCTTAAGAGGTGAACAATGTGAATATAAAAAGTATAAGGAAACATAAGGCAGTGTTGGTGTTGACAAGAAGAGGATCTATAGAGAAAGTCAAATCAAACCAAGTGAAAAGGAACAAGAACAAGGTATTGAGCAAATGAAAATTTTAAGATCAAAATTATAATTATATGAAATTAGGTGTGTGAATATTTTTAAGGATAACATGAGGTAATAAGTTGAATGACTTGCAGGGTTGTAGGTCTGTCATCTAAAATTATATGGGATAATCATTAAGAAGTCGAAAATTTTGCATCTTTTGAGTCCTATGAAGTAGAGAATTGTGTGAACAGATCGGTAGGAAGAGTGTTATAGTATATTTCAAGTATAAGGAGTTATGAATGATATGCGTAAGTGGAGATATAAAATAATGAATGCTCTCATCTAGGTTAGAATTCTAAAACCCTAGTTGAGGATTTAGAGCCACAAAAAATCTGTTTTATTCTATTTAAACTGTTGAAAGACTATGATATTATGTATAAGGTTGGGGATAAATAAATTTCAAGTGTCTAATTTTAATTGGAGGTTATATAAGGTCTATGAGGTGAACTATCACCAAAACTCAATTAGATAGAGAGTTAAAACCCCCACGGGAAAGTCCTAAGTGAGGACAATAGTGCCAAATGAGTTTAAGAAGGGACTTGAGCATTTAAGGGAAATTTAGATAAGTTCAAAATAAATTTTTTGAAGTGTTTAAAAGTGAAATTGTAGTAATATATAAGGAGATACAAGAGTAAGTGATATAATGTAGCCCTATTTAGGCCTTGTCCTTGAATCCAACAAGGGGAAGTAAGTGGATAAAGTGGAAGAATAGAGGTCCAAACTTGTGATAATAGTTGTTTGAGATTTAAATGATTATTCTAATAATGAGAGTGGAGTCAAGAGTGATCAAGAAAATGTCATGTGAAATAAGAATATATGAGAATGCAAATTAAGCCTATTATGCGTTGTAGCCCTACTTGGGTAAAAGTGGAAGATATGTACTAGGAGTTGAGTTGGGGCCTTCAAGGAAGGTTGGTTGGAATTTTTTAATATAGGGTAATAGGTTGGAATCTATTCGAGGTAACTCTACATGCATAGATAATGTAAATTCTAATAGGCCTAGATAAACCTACAAGGTGCATTGAGAGAGTGAGACAAGATTTATTGCAAGAGGAGAGTGGAGATTCTATAGTGAGTTGAACCCTAATAAGTGACTAAGGTAAATATCAAAATCCTAAATAAGCATATGAGAGTGTTGGTATTTATAATAAGAGATTCTTGTGAGGAAGTCCATGAACCTAGTGGAAAAGAGCAAGGACAAAGCATTGAGTTAGGTTGTTTTGGGATCAACATTGCAATCATAGGTATCAAAGGTAGATGTTTTGCAGAGATTTTTATATGATTAGATTTGACTTACATCAAAACCTATTGTTATTTGAAGACCAATCCAATAGAATAGAGTATGAAAGGTTATAAGCCTGTGTTTATATATTTTTGAGGTTTAAAAATATTCATATTTTAAAAGTTTTACAATATTTTAGTTACATATATTATGGATTTTTATAGTTTAAATATAAGTAATCATTTTACAGTATAGATGAATTAATTTACATTTTTTTATTCAATTTTTTGTATTTAAAACCATAAAGTGGATAAAAATAGAATAGATCTCAACCATTCGCACAACATTTATTTGAGCCTTTTTATACATTTTTTCTAGTATTTTTTTGATATGATGTTATTTTTTCATCATTTACCACATTTAAAACATGAGACCAAAATGCCTCCATCAAATCATATCATTTATTTTTTTAAATAAATCAATTGAACCATATTAATTAACATGCATTGATCTCAAGAATCACTCTTTTCAATTAGTGATTTTTTTCCAATTCATTGATATTGTGGAAATACTGGGATTTTTTATAATGTACTATTTCAAATTAATATTATTTTTATAGGAATGAGTTGGACACTAATATTGATGTGGGAAGATTGATTTAATATTGATATTTATAAAATAGTTTCCACATTAAATATTTGTATATTTGCATTAATTTTTTATTTAAACCATCAAATCTCATGAATTTTTTTGTCAACAGGTACCCACTTCCCAAATTGAGACATCTTTTTCATCCATAATCAATTATCAACATATAAATTTGGAGAATGAATATGATCATGTTTCCATATTATGATGTGTTTTGAGGAATCATTTTGCCTTGTTGTATGGCTGATGGTTTTTTAGAGCAGATGTTTTACAATGCTGATGACCATGTGGTAGGTACCTTTTGTCACACTACTAAGTCTATCATGTGGATAGTTTATCTATTAAAATTGATGTAATTAAACTCTTTTTTTTACAATTTAATGAATAAGTTTGTTTGATGTGTTATTAAGCAAAATTAATACTTCCATTATTGTCATCATACAAATATATAATCTATATATCAGCTCACCATCCATCATAGAAAGTTTGATAATTAATTTTTATAGTTTGATGTGCATAAAGTAGATACAAGGCATGTAGTCATTGTGAGGTGATTTAATCTCTGTTTAGTGCGCTTGCATGAACACAATGAGCATATTTTATTTGTCTAAGACTATTTTGGGATAATGATATCAATTTTTTATTTAAAACAAAATCAATACATTTATGTGTGTCTTAAACATATTTAAAAGTCTACATGGTTATTATTTTTTCTTGTGAAATTAATTTTTTGAGACTATAATTTTTTTGAGGTTAACATGTGATTGAGGTAAGAATTGGTTTCATTTTAATATATCTTTTTGAATGTTTCATTAATTTTCTTAGGATTTATATAAAAATAATTTATGAGTTTAAAATTTTATGTTATTTTGATAGATCAATGAACATGTGCTAGATACTATAAATCCAATCATTTTGATGTGAGTTAATTGATATGTTTCTTTGTGTCATAGGCTTATGTACAGGTCAATATGGTCAAGATCAATTTTTTGGATTGCCCTATTTTATTGGTGATATTCGTAATTATTTTTTAAAATATTTTTTCTATGAAAAATATTTGTGCATGGTTTTTTGTATCCTTGTGGCACAATTAGTTGATTTACAAAGGTGAGATCCATAAAAACTCAAAATGGTTTCTATTTAAGATTTGCTTTGTTAGTTATTTTTAATGAAATATTTTTATTATTTAGGATGATAAGGGATATTGAAATGGGGGTTTAGATGTTCTTTTCCTATCATAAAATTTTGATGGGTTGATATGTAAAGACCAATGTTTGGGTATTTATGTAGTTTTTCATGTTATTGTGAGCTTTCAAACATTATTTAGTTTACCTAAAAATAAGTTATGAGTTTAAAATATTGCATTATTTTTTATACATGGATGCATATAAATAGGATATTGGGATTGAATCCATTTCCAAGTGAGTTAATTTGGAATCAGTGTATTAACATGAATGTTACACGAATAATTTATAATTTTTTTCTTCATAAAAGTTTGTACACATCTATAGGTTTGTGATCTATGTGAGATGTGTTAAACTTATGGACATAATATTTTTTATGCCTAGATTTTATTTTTTTAGACTAATATAATCATATTTTGGCAATAAGGATTACATTGGAAAATATTTGTGCATGGTTTTCTGTATCCTCGTGGCACAAATCATCAATTTTCAAAGGTAAAAGCCATAAATCTCAAAATGATTTTTGGGTATAATTTGGTTTATTAGTCATTTATAATTTTTTATTTTAGTTTATTTAATATGATAGTGGAGATTTAAAATGGGTTTTTGATATTTTCTTAAATGATAGTTGTATAGTTTTGGTTGGTCACAATATTTTATTTTTTATGAGAGTGAAGATTGAAAATAAATTTTTGATAATTTTGTACATTGTTTTTATGTAATTTTGATAGGTTGAGATGTGTAGAGTAGATTTTTGATATTTAAGTAATTTTTAATTTTGTTGTGGGTTTTAATTATCATGTGGTTTTGATATTTAGGCATGCATAGAAAAAATACTATTATAATTATTTTTATTCTTATTCTTATTAGTAATGTTTTTTGTTTACATAGTGCTGATTGTTATTATGACAAAGAAGTGAAGATATAAAAATAATTGATTAAAATTTATAATTTTTTTAGGATTTTAAAAATTCAAGTATGATCAATCCTAAGAAAGTTATCACATTATTTATCTAACATGAAATCTGGGTACATGTACCTATTTTGAAGACAATAATCAATGTGTCTTAATGGTATTATTTTCTAAGGTGAAACCTCTCTAATGCATCCCAAGATAGATGGTATACTATTTTTTTTATAGATAATAATAAGGGGAAAGGGGCTCTTTATATGTGGTAAAAAATAATATGGCTAGTTGATCAAACTGAGAAAGGCAAAAGAATCGTCCAAGAGATCCAAAGGAGATGGGAATAATGACAAAATTGTAAGCATCCACAAAACCATCAAGCATATTATAAGAGAGAATAGCATAGGAATAAAAACTATAATATTCACATCTTATAGAAATCCAATAATATAAGATGTAAGTGCCAACACTAAGCCACTCGTAGGAAGTACGAAAATGTCATCACTAGATGTCTTGGTCAGCTATATTTAGAACATATTCCAAGCACTAAACCAAGATCACCACTCATAAATATTTTAATATAGATAATCCAAGATAAAATCCATCACTTTTCTAATCCTATTAAACATACATCATCTAATAAGTTGAGATAGGGAGTAAAATTTGAGACTACAACAAACACTCCAAAAGCTATACCACTGATTCCCTCAACGAGAACTTGAAAAAGGTTGAATTCTTAAGTGGGTCAAGTATTTAATAATTAATTACAAATATTATTCTAAAGTAGGTTGGCCTTGATATTGGCCATATTAATTAGGAGGAAGGTGAAGATCTCCATAGTTATCTAAATAATCCATTTGAGAGTTAGTCTCATGATAGTTGTGGAAGAAAGAAATATCCTAAAAAAAAGAATGAAATGAAGGATATATTTAATGATTGAAGTGATCTACCATTTATAATATATTCTTAATTAAATGTCATTGATAATTAAGAAAAAATCATCTTCCACAAGTGTTCCTAAAATTTAAATCAATAAAAGTTCTCAAACCCGTAAGAAGAGATATAGCTTTAGTTTAACTATTTGAATATCATGTAATTTTGATGTTAAAATAGGGATGTACTTTCCCTATATTATCTTTGAATATTAATCCTTGTCCAAAAATACCTATGTTACCTTTGGATGCTCTATCAAAATTCATGTAAACATAATTTTCATTTAGGGGTTTCTAATAACCTTATGTTAATTTGAGGAGGGAGGATGATGTTTTAATTTGAGTAAATTAAATTTTAAGAGGAAAGGACAATCCTCTCTAGTGATTTTCTTAGGAGGCACAATTTAGACATAAAAATCTCTTGAATCAGTACCTCTATTTTAATACTTGGAATTATTCATAGAGAGATAGTTTTATAAAGAATCTATTGTTTCTTAATTTTAATAACCTCAAGATGATTAGAGATGGGACCATAGCCAAAATAATTCTAACTTGATCAAATTTTTATATCTAATTAATCAAAAGTTCTTCAATAGAACCAAGTATTATTTAAAGTTTATTCATTTTATTAAAGAACCAAGACCAAA
The DNA here is from genome assembly GCA_037957365.1 of Torreya grandis. Taxonomy (NCBI): domain Eukaryota; kingdom Viridiplantae; phylum Streptophyta; class Pinopsida; order Cupressales; family Taxaceae; genus Torreya; species Torreya grandis. The sequence continues at coordinate 611,689 of JARHVA010005894.1, forward strand.
TTCTCTAGGAAAAATATGAACAAAGGATGACATGGTTCAGCATTTTATAATTCTTATCATATAAGATGAACTAGGAGGGCCCTTTAAAACCAATCATTTAGAGTCTATGCCAAACAATATATTTCTTCTTCATGGTAAACCACATTTTATATTATATTTAATAAGTCCCTGAGGGATAATTTTGTATATGCCATAAAGGTGTGTTAATATGATAGATACACTTAATTTAGCCTTGATTAATCAAATTTTTGATAGAAAGAACTCTAGTCCATTTAAAGCCATCAATCTCCATTGAAATACTAATATGGTGAGGTCTCAGGAATAAGTTAAAATAAATTAGAAGATAATAGGTATGGTTGGCTACATAAAGACTTGTATTTTTTATTTATTTTTTAGGAAAACAAAAACTTTATGTTTTGAACCAATAATTAGAAACTAATGGTCCCCATAAGTTTTAAAAGTACACTTCTATAATTATAAAGGAATTATTATTATGGAGAGGACCCAAACAAGACTAGACATCCTTATAAAACTTGATAGATCTACCATTTTCAATATCTAGTAGAGGGAATTTTAGATAAGATCTCTTAATTTTCTAAGAAAGTTACATATGTGAGACCCGTACATTAAATGATTTCTAGTAAAAATATGGCTCAGATCATCTACATTATCAAGATAATTTTTTTAAAGAAAGATTCTCCAAGTTATTTCTTTGTCCTGATAGATTATCCATATAAGGCTTTCCTCCCAGAGCTTCAATCATTCATTCTAATTCCATCCCCATGGTTTTATTTAGGAAAGAAAACCTATTC
>JARHVA010005894.1:617500-647500 GCA_037957365.1 Torreya grandis
GGACAAACCACATGCTTCTTCACAGGGGAGATGGGTCATCAAATGAATGTATCCACACAATTTTTTAATGTTAGAATTTGCTCCTTCTTTACACTTTTGTGTTATTCAAACATAAAAATATTAATAAAACTAAATAAAAAAAATAATCAAGTGTACCATGCTTGAAACGAGAACTAATAAGTCCCTTTGATCACTAATATGAATAACTATATCATGCTTGAAAACATTTATGATAGGCACAATGTGGAACTACTTGTTGAGAAACAAGAAGTACATGAATTACTAAAAACTCTAGCCTGGGTCACATCCATCACATTATTGAGCCTTAGAAGGCCTATCTAGCTGGGCTCGATGTATGCAATCCATGCTATCCTCCCTTCTTCTTCTAAATATCTAAACATGCGATCTGATCCTTAGTCTCTCATTTATCCATCTTTCTAATATATCCCTTTCTTAATACTAGAGAGAAGGATACAAAGCTACAAACAAAACCTAATAAGCAACACCAAGAATCTATTCTCCTTAATTTATTAATGTATATAAATATAAAATGTAATATATAAAATCTCTAACATTATAGTAAAAATTTGAGATCTATTAGTAAATAATACACAATAAATAAAATACTAACTACTCAAAATAATAAACTAAAAAAAATAAAGATCCAAACAAAGAAATTTGTTTATTCCATTGTATGAAGTGATGTCCTTAAAATCTTTATATTGGAAAAGGAGTTATTAACAGTAATATATTTTAACAAATAGTTTGAAAAACATGCTACCCATAGATAAATCTAAATAGAAAATATCATGAATCTAAATTTATGGAGTCAACAATAGCTATTAATAACAAATTAAAATAAAATAAACTATCATGCATTACACATCAGTTTAAAGATAGGTTTAATCTACATTTATTGAACATAAAATTAAAACAAAATAAAAAATATGCCTATGTAACTATTGTTTTCTGATCATGCACTAACACATGTATTCAATCTCCCCCTACATGAGTAATGGGGATGAGTCCCAATTGATTCCTCAGAGCAACAAAATTGGTTGTATGTAGAGCTTTGGTAAAGTTATCAACAACTTGCTTAGATGTAGGGTAAAACTATGATTCAACTATCCCATCTTGAAACAAATCTTTTATGAAGTGATGCCTGATCTTAATGCGTTTTGATCTAGCATGAAACATAGGATTTTTATTCATTTTAATGGTACTACTATTAGTAAATATTTTTTAGATGTTCTTGAGCCAATCGTAGATCTTCCAAAATCCTTCAAACCCATATGGCTTGACAACTGGGTGCTATTGCTATAATATAATCTGCTTCTATAGAAGAGAGAGCCATGATTACCTACTTTTTACTACTCCATGAGAAAATTCTAGAACCAAGTAATAAAATATAAAAAAATGTTGATTTTCTATCATCCACTAAACTAGCCCAATCAAAATTCGTGTCACCAACTAGCTCATAATTATGTGTGGGAGAATAATGAATGCCAAATTTTTTTGTACCACTCACATACTAGAAGATTTTTTGTATCATGCCAATGAGACTCATGTGAATCATACATAAAGTGAGAGATGATGCTCAAAACATACATAATATTAGGTCTTGTTGTAGTGAGGTACATGAGACTCCCTACCAAACTTATGTATAAAGTAGCATCCACATTGGAACTTGGCTCTTCCTTGGTTAATTTTTCACCAAGGTCTATAGTGGTTGCAACTGTTGTGCATGACATCATTCTAAACCTTTTCAATAATCAGCCACATACTTGGTTGGAGAAATGCATATAGCTTCATGTTTTTGTCACACCTTCACTTGAAGAAAATAATGTGTGAGTCCCAGATCTAACATCTCAAATTCTTGTTTCATTTTTGCTTAAATTTTCTCCATGAGAGATGGGCTATTACCTATATAAATGAGATCATCAACATAAAGGAAAATAGTGAAAATGTCATTAAAAATATGTTGTATATAGAGGGTAGGATTTAAGGAACTAAGGATGAATCCTTTCTTTATGAAATAACTCTCAATCCTTGCATACCAGGCATAAGGATCTTGCTTCAAGCCATAAAGGAACTTTTTTTTACTCGTCAACCAAATTTTTTTCCCTAAAATTTAATAACTAATAGGTTACTTTACATAGACTTCCGCATCAATATAACCATTCACAAAATCTGATTTTACATCCATCTAATAGATTGGCCACTTGTGTTGTGCAATAATAACCAACATAATCTTGACTATATCAAATCATGTAACTAAAGTGAAAGTCTTTGAATAATATACTTCGAGAACTTATTCAAATCCCATGGCAACTAGTCTTGCTTTGTATCTATTTATAGAACCATCAACTTGATATTTCAACTTACAAATCCATTTGACACCAATCCCTTGTTTATCTTTTGGAAGTTTCACTAATAACCATGTATTATTTTTATCAGTTGATTGCATCTCAACATTCATAGCATCGATCCATACAGTTTCTTTTACCACCTCTTTATATACAGAGGGTTTAACTTGAATTTTACTAATCAAAGCAAAATTAGCAATTGGATTCATATTACTTATCTAATAAATTTTAGTTAAATTTTGTACTTTTCTTGAAGAGCTTAGACTTGATGCTAGACATGAACTATCAACTAAAAGTGTGCTAGTAGATGAACCTGATGAACCTAAGCTTGGAGAGCTCAAAGTTGAGATATTATTGGGGCTTGAACTTCTAGTTGAGCTTGTGGTGAGAGGAGGACACTTTCAACTTCTATGTCCATCATTACAGGTGGTGTTTTCTATTATGCACCATTTTTCCATTGTCATTCTCCTCCTTCATCAAAAACCACATCATAACTAATAAACAATGTATTTGTGTTAGGATTATAGAATCTATATCCTTTAGTTGCATTCGAATATCCCACAAAGATATAATGTTGGGATTTTTTGTCCAACTTCTTTCACTTCTAAAATGGAATATGAACATATGCAGGATAACCAAAAACATAAAGATGAGCCAATGAAGGCTTGTGACCACTCCAAGATTCCTTTAGAGTAATGTTGTGAACTACTTTTTTTGGGATTTGATTCAAGATGTGTATTATTATTGCCACTACTTTTCCCGAATAACAATTTGGAAGATTTTTTTACTGCAACATACTCATTCCATTTCCATAATGGTATGGTACTTTCTTTCTATACTACCATTTTGTTGGGGGGTATAGGCTACAACAAGTTGTCTCTTGATGCCATTTTCATTAAAAAATTAAAAAACTCTTTGGAAGTGAATTCTCCCTCTCTATATGTTCTGAGTATTTTGAAATAATACTCGCTTTGTTTTTCAATGATATATTTAAATTTTTTGAAGCATTAAAATGCTTTGGATTTCAACTAAAGAAAATAAATCCATATGTGGCAAGAAAAATCATCAATGAATGTCAAAAAATAATGATTCTTACCAAAACATTATTATTGCATAGCACCACAAATGTCAGCATGGACAAGCTCTAGAGGAGATTTTGTCCTCCAAGATTTATTCACTGAAAAATTATATCGATGATGTTTTCCATGTGCACATGGTGAAAAAACTTTTTCTTTTGCCTAAATTACTAGAATTCCTCTCACCATATTCTTTTTGTGAATTACATTTAATCCTTTAAAATTCAAATGACGATAACATTGATGTCATAACCACAAATCATTTGTGGTTGCTTTGAAAGCATGCATAGTAGTAGAATGAAATGTGAGATGAAATAGCTTGTTCTCTATCATCAGAACCTTTTTTATAAGATGATAATTAGTTAATTTATGGAATATTTTACAATAGTTGTCTTCAAACACAATTTTATAATATTTTGGTACAAGCTACCCAATACTTCAAATATTATGCTATAATTTGGGCACATACAATGTATCATGAATATAAGTAGTTTCTCCTTGCTTAGTTTTTATAGCAAGGCTACATTTTCCCATCACATCAACCTCTTTATCATCACCAAATTTTGTTTGACTTTTTATAGATGCATCTAATTTGATAAAGAGATCAAATTTACCTATCATATGATTAGAGCAGCTACTATCAAAGAACCACAAATCTTTTTGATTTTATTTCACCAAATTGCATGTGAAGAAGGTGGAGTGCTTGAGATCTTCAGAAAACTCTTCAGTATAGTTGGATCTTAACTTATTCAAGTCAGATTTCTTCTTTCTACACTCAAATTGATAATATCCATAATGATCACAATATTTGCATTGGATGCTTCTCCTATCCACAAAACTTTTGCCTCTTCTTCTTCCTCCATTATAGCTTCTTCCTCTTCCTCTACGACGTCCTCTATTATTAGAAGGCTTCCCTTAAGATTTGTTTGTATCTGAAAAAGGATTTGTTGATCTATGTTAAACATTCACTATAGACTCGAAATCTTATACTAAACTCTCCATAGAATGTTGCATACACTCCTCATGATATTTTAAAAAACCAACCAAATCTACCACTTTGAAGGTGGTGAGATTTTTTCTTTCTTCAATAGCTATCTGCACTGGATCGAATTTAGGAAGAAGAGGTCTCAATATCTTCTCACCTTTTTTTGTTCTGTAATTTTTTCTCCTTTTGTTCTAACCTGATTCACAACAACTTGAGTCCTAGCAATAAAATTTTGAATAGACTAAGCTTATTTCATCCTTAAATTTTTAAATTCTCTTCTTAAGGTTTGAAGCTTTACCAATCTAACTTTCTCTGAACCTTGGTATGCAATTTGCAAAGCCTCTGATGCATCCTTTGATTTTGTCATATCAGTAATACAGGGAAAATTGAAATATCAAATGCATATTGAATAACAAATAGTGCTTGATGGTCCTTCTTTCTATCTTCTTTCAATGTAGTGCAAGTTGAAGAAAAGACAAAACTAAAAGCCGCTTTTCAAGGAAGATGCTAAACTAAATAAGATCGTTGTTTTTTAATAGAATAGTGCAACTAGCTAAAGAGCAGACCTAGAGTGTTGGAGACAAGATCCACGAAGGAGAAAGGCTATAGCAGTAGTAGAATCCTATAAGTGTAGATATCTAAGGAGAGATTGAATGCTGTAGCATTCTATTTGTTTGCAGAAAAGAAGCACAGAAGTAGTTGTTTGGTTAGTGGAAGATCAAAAGTAGTCACGTAGCTTTGAGAAGACCCAGATAGTAGGAGATCACTGTTGTGAAGAGGTTGGTTGAAAGACCCAGCATGAGAGCCCAAGGATATAATCTTGGGAAGCTACAACAGTTTGTGTAACTACTTAAAAAGGAGATCTGAGTTGACAGAGAGCCATCCGTTGGAAGCATAGAGAAGTGCAGCCACCAAAAAAAAAGTACTAGAGATGCAGTTTTTCTATTAAAGAAATTGAAAGTGCAGCAACACTATTTTTTTGTAGTGTGGTCTTTCAGCTTGAGACATGGCAACAAACAATAACACTTCTCAGCCCCAAATTCCTGTTTTCAATGGTAAGAATTATGATTTTTGGGCAATTAAAATGAGAACATTGTTTTCTCACAAGATGTTTGGGATTTGGTAGAAAATGGCTTTGTAGAACCACAAGATGATACTGCTCATCAAGTATTAACTCAAGCACAAAAGGAAGAGCTTAAAGAAAACAAGAAAAAGGATTCAAAAGCTCTATTCCTAATCCAACAAGCAATAGATAAATCTATTTTTTCTAGAGTTGCAGCAGCAACGAGACCCAAGTCAGCAAGGAAAATTTTAGAGACTACCTATAAAGGTAATACAAAGGTGAAAATAGCTAAACTACAATCTCTTAGGAATTTTTTTAAAAATTTGCAAATAAATGATTCAGAGTCTATAGACCAGATTATGGGTCAAGTATTGAATATTGTGAACCAAATTAGATCTAATGGAGAAATAATAATAGATCAAAAGATCATAGAAAAATTCTTAGAAGTTTACCCAGCAAATTTGATGCAATAGTTGTAGCTAATAAAGAAACCAAGGATTTTGAACAATTATCAGTAGATGAATTAATGGGATCTTTGCTAACACATGAATCCAAAATGAATAGGAATAAAAATACTTATTTTGAGAATGCTTTCAAGTCTCAGGTATCATTTGGCAGAAGAAGAGGAAGAGGAAGGTCAAACTTCAGAGGAAGAGGTAGAGGTAGAAATGGAAGGAACAATCCAAATCAAGGTGAAAACAATAATCAAAACTACAATAATATAGGACATGGCAATAATCACTTTCAACAAAATTCATAGAGGTTTGATAAATCTAACATTCAGTGTTATTACTGCAAAAAATATGGACACTATGCAAGTGAATGCAGAAAGAAACAAGGAGATGTGGACAAGCAGAATGTTAATTACACAAATGAATCCAATTCTAATTCTGGAAGCTTATTCCTCACTTGTCATGTTGCTCTAGAAAATGCTAGAGATATTTGGTTTTTAGATAGTTGATGCAGTAACCATATGATAGGGAATAAAGAATTGTTTGCTAGTCTTGATGATTCCATAAAATTTGAAGTGAAATTAGGAAATTATAATAAAGTGGATGTAATGGGTAAAGGAGTAATAAATGTTTTCGCAAAAAATGGTGAAAGAAGATTTATTCTTCATGTTTATTTTGTACCTAGACTAAAGCATAATCTTATGAGTGTTGGATAGTTAGTACAGAAAGGTTACAGAGTATCTTTTATGGATAATGTTTGCACAATACTAGACAAATTTTCAAATGACAAGTTGATAGAAAAAGTGGAGATGACCAAGAACTGGATGTTCCCTCTTCAAATTCAGTGCATCCAAGGAGAAGAGGAAGCCTATTTTAAAACCATGCATTTAGACCAATCATGGCTATGGCATTTAAGGTATGGACATATACATTTTGGAGGTTTGAATTTGTTACAAAAGAAAAATATGGTTAAGGGATTACCACCAATAGAGCAGCCAGGAAGTTCATGTGAGAGTTGCATCCTGGCAAAACAGCATAGAGAGAGCTTTCCAGTAAGAGCTTCATATAGAGCAAGGGTAATATTGGAGATAGTCCATAGTAATTTATGTGGACCAATGCAAACTCCATAATTTAAAGGTAGTTCTTATTTTCTAACCTATATTGATGATTTTATCAGAAAGACCTGGATATATTTTCTCAAGGAAAAGTCTGAAGCCTTTGGAAAATTTAAAGAATTCAAGGCTATGCTTGAAAAGTAGAGTGGCCTTTGCATCAAGGTACTTAGATCAGATAGAGGAGGTGAATATATTTCGAATGAATTTCAAGACTTTTACAGATATCATGGCATTAAAAGGCAACTAACTACAAGGTACACTCCACAACATAAAGGAAGAATAGAACAATCATGGAGATGGCTAGAAGCATGTTGAAGGCCAAACATTTGTCAAATGAATATTGGACAGAAGTATTAGCATGTGCAGTATATATTCTAAATAGAATCCCAATAAAGAGTGTCAAGGATCAAATTCCACAAGAAGCTTGGAGTGGTAAGAAGCATAGTGTACATCATTTCAAAAATTTTGGTTGTATTGCATATTCTCTTATACCATCTAAATTGAGAAGAAAACTTGATGATAGAGGTGGGAAATGCATTTTTATTGGATATAGTGAAGAATCAAAGGCTTATAAGTTGTATAACCCCATTTCAAAGAAAGTGATTATTAGAAGAGATGTGGAATTTAAGGAAGAAGAAGCATGGGATGGAAGCATTGATAGAACCATCACAATTGGAGCACCAATTCCCAAAAATTAAGAAGAATATAAAGAACAAAATTTTCAAGGTGATTAATTCTCTCCACAAGCAAGAATAAGCACTCCAATAAGATCACCTAGGAGCTTAGCACAAGGTGAATCATATAGTCATGCATGTCATCCTACTCCCAATTCACAAGTAAGTGATGAATCAGATCCAACTCTTTCCACTTTAAGATCAAAATTTAAAGGTAAGAAAATGAGAAACTTGAATGAGATTTATGATCAAGAAGAAGAGAAGTTAGATTTGTGTTCAAATTTTACCTTTTTCTCTCATGATCCTGTGTATTATGAAGAAGCAGTTAATGAGGAACATTAGATAAAAGCAATGGATGAAGAGATGAATGCCATTGAGAGAAATCAAACATAGGATAAAATTAATCTACCTGAAGGTAAGGATTGCATAGGAGTCAAATGGGTTTATAAGACCAAATTTAATGCAGAAGGTAAGATTGAAAAGCACAAGGCAAGGTTTGTAGCAAAAGGTTTTGCACAAGAACATGGAATTGATTATAATGAAACATTTGCTCCAGTTGCTAGACTTGATACTATTAGAATGGATTTAGCAATAGCTACACAAAATAATTGGAAAGTATATCAAAAGGATGTCAAATCAGCCTTCATGAATGGCTTTCTAGATGAAGAAGTGTATGTGAAACAACCACCAGGTTATGAGTTCATTAGTTTGTTGTCAAAGCATTTAGAACATTCTGATATGCAGGTTCTATATATCCCACTTCTACTAATTCCCATAGATCTTGGGATAATACTAGGGTCTTCATCTTCATACTCCAATATTCATAGTTGTCTCTAGAAAACAACGGAAACTAGAATGGAAAGTTTTTGCTATATACCATCTAATAATTCTTAGAGAAAACTGTTACCCTGCAAAATTAAATTTTTGCAACTTGCTCTGGTATCAATTGAAACAATATACATAAAAACTCTAACATAGTACTAAAACACTGAGAGTTGTTAGTAAATAATACAAAGTAAATAAACTACCAACTGCTCAAAATAGTAAACTCAGAAAAAATCAAGATTCAAAGAAAAAATATTTTTTTATTATATTGTAAGAAGCATTGTCCTTGAAATCTTTATATTAGAAAAGGAGTGCTTAACTAAAATAGTTTAACAAACAGTTTGAAAAACATGCTACCCATAGCTAACTCTAAATAGAAAATCTCATGGAGTCAACAACAGCTATTAATAAACAATTAAAATTAAATAAATTGTCATGTGTTCAACAACAGTTTAAAAACAAGTTTAATTTCCACTTATTAAAAATAAAACTAAAACTGAGTAAAAACTACGCCTATGTAACTACTGTTTGTTGATCATGCACCGACATATGTCTTCAAAATCGAAATAGAAAGTCTGTCTAAATTCCAATGGAAGTAGATATTTGGAGAATCAGGAGGAGTTCCCAACTGTGAAAACTTAAAATCCCATTTTTGATATGGCTAACAATGTGAGTAGGCCTACACGGTTTGAGTAACATATCCACCCGATGGTCATCTCCAGTGATTCCCACTGCTCCCTTTTGACTCTACCGAAATATCTAGAAAAAACTTATCCTATTTGACTCTATCAAAGTATCCACACTATGTCGAAGCACCATGAAAAGTTTAATAAGGAAAGTTTCAATAATTCCATCCTGCGTTTGGGTTACAATTTTAATGTCTGGGGTACTCTGGTTGTTGTTTCAGTGTTAATTTAAATTGGAGATCCACTTTCTAGGTTGTGCAAGCCCAATTAATTAGTTCCTTAGGGGAGAACTAGATTCTATTAAGTTTCCTAACAAAATACCTTGATTCCAGTATTAATCCTTTTTGATAACTGATGCTGGAGTTTCAATTGAACATCCAGTTCTACCACCACTGAATGTCTTGCACAGATTTAGTTTTTTGATTGAATTCATTTAGATTGTGTGTTGCATGTTGGTCTTTTGACCCATGTAATTCCTTAATTTAGAACAATTTTAGTTAACCACTTTAGATGGTTTGTTTTTCAACTTGGTTTTCACTGCAAAATCCAGCGTAGGAATAAAGCATGCAATCTGCATGTTGAGTTTATAATTTTTTTAATTATATTTTTAGCTGCTATAATTTATGTAATATCTTGGTTATTCTTTTATATATATGCATTAATAAAGATCATTTTTCAAGCCTGAAAATAAAGATTGCTAGGCGCTCTATTTTTCTTGAGTTTTATGCTCTACTTTTTTCTGTTGTTATCTCATAATATATGGGTGTAGGAATTTGGTTTAGTTTTCAATTTCTACATTTGGTATCAGATCAAATATTTTTCTTTTGGGTTAAATATTTAGTAATTGGAATTTTGCCAAAAATTTATCATGTCAAATTCTAACTCCTTACCCATTCCAGAATTTGATGAAAATGAGTATGATTATTGGTTTATCAAAATGATGACTTTTTTGATAGGAAAGGATTTGTGGGAAATTATTGAATCAGGTTATGCAAAGCCAATTGATTGGAATGCCATCATAGAAAATGATAAAATAGCTAAGAAGGAGGCTAAGAAGAAGAATGCTCAAGCCTTATTTCATATTTAAATAGCTCTAGATAAGAGCCTATTTCCACAAATTGCAGGAGCAAAGACAACAGAGGATGCTCGGAAGACTCTAAAATAAGCTTACCAAGGTAGTGGTCAAGTCAAAGTTGTCATGTTACATACATTGAAGAGAGAATTCAAGAATTTAAAGATGCAAGAAGCTGAAAGTGTGAGTACCTATTGTGTTAGAGTAAAAGATGTGGTCAATAAGATGGCTACACTTGGTGAAATTGTGAACATTGAGGTTGTGATCAAAAAGGTGTTGAGGACTCTCACACTAAAGTGGAACCATGTTTCCATAACCATAGAAGAAAGTAAGAATTTGTCTACCCTTCAATTGGATCATTTAGTTGCATCTTTGATGTCTCATGAAGAAAGATTGAGAGCTTCATTTGGAGAAAGTGATGAGAAAGCTTTTTCCTCTAAATTACAAATCACAAAGAATGAAAATGCCAATAATATCATCAAAAGTAATCAAGGATAAGGTAGAGGTCAAAATCAGAATTACTCAAGAGGAAATAGAGGTAGAAGTAGTTTTCAAGGAAGAGGTGGTTTCAGAGGAAGAGGTAGAGGCTGATTTGATAAAAGAAATATTCAGTGTTATCATTGTAACAGGTATGGCCACTTTAATTATGAGTGTAGATTAAAAGAAGATAATACTTGTAAAAGTGTTCATTATGCTCAAGAAGGTGATGAGAATCCTCCAGATAATTTATTTTTATCATATGACAAAGCTGAAAATATTTCTAAAGATGTTTGGTATTTAGATTCGGGTGTTCTAACCACATGTCAGGGAATGAAAAACTTTTTTCTATAATGGATGAAAGTTTTAAATCCAAGATCAAACTTGGTGATTTCAAATCATTTGAGGTTACTGCAAAAGGAGCTATGGAAGTCCATACAAAACAAGGTATGAAGAGTGTTAAAGACATTTATTACACTCCAAAGTTAAAGCATAATTTGTTGAGTGTTGGACAATTATGTGAGAAGAATTATAAAGTTGTATTTGAAAATCAACAATGTATAATTTATGATAAGAATGAAGGAAATAGGGTGGTAACAGTTGTGCCTATGACAAAGAATAAGATGTTTCCATTGAAGTTTGGTGAACATAACAATAACCTTGTCAATATGGCATATGAGGATACAAATTGGTTGTGGCATCTCAGGTATGGGCATTTAAATTTTTATAGTTTGAAAATTCTAACATCAAAAGCATTAGTTTCTGGTTTGCCTAAGGTTGAAGAGCACAAGAAATTTTGTGAAGGATGTGCCAAACGAAAACATGCAAGAGAGAAATTTCCAAAAGGCAATGCATGGAGGGCCCATTATCCAATCCAATTAGTTTATTTAGACATTTGTGGTCCTATGCAGATAAAGAGTTGGGTAAGTCATCATATTTCATTACTTTTATTGATGATTACTCATGATAGTGTTGGGTTTTTTTTTGAAGACCAAAGGTGAAGCTCTTGAAACATTCAAGAGGTTTAGAGCCCTTGTAGAAAATGACAAAGGGTGCAAAATCAAATGCTTAAGGACTGATCATGGAGGAGAATTTTGTTCAAAATCCTTTCAAGGTTATTGTGATATGCATGGCATTATAAGACAACTCACCACTGCATACACACCTCAACAAAATGGTGTAGCTAAAAGGAAAAATCATACAATGGTGGAGACGGTACGAAGCATGCTACAAACAAAGGGATTAAGTAATTACTTTTGGGGAGATGCAATTGCTACAACAGTATATATTCTCAATTGAAGTCCCACTAATGTACTTGATAGGATGACTCCATATGAAGCTTGGTATGAGAAAAAGCCAAATATTAATTATTTCAAAGTTTTTGGTTGCTTAGCCTATCTTCATGTTCCTGATCAAAAGAGGCAAAAGTTAGATCCTAAAAGTGAGTCATGTATTTTTATAAGATATATTGAGGAAATTAAGGCTTATAGGTTATATAATCCTCTCACTAATAGGCTTATTGTGTCAAGAGATGTGATTTTTGATAAAGGGGGAGTTTATGGTCATCAAAAAGGCTATATGTAAAAGTAAAAATCTGTTTTAAATGAAGTTATTATGGATGATATTGATCATGGGCAGCCCACTAATATTTTTGTTCCAAGTGCTACGAATCCACCAAGTAACCCCTCATCTAGTTGTTCAATTCTAAGTGTAAGTCCAGATTCATGTCAAAGTTCTACAAGGAAGGTAAGAAGATTGAGTGAGATTTATCAAAGGAGTTCAAATCATGCACATGAATAAAATCCAAGAGGTGAGACACTGAATTTTGCTTTACTTACCAAGGCTGATTTTGAACCATCATTTTTTGAAGATGCATATACTAATGAAGTTTTGATGCAAGCAATGCAAGAACAGATGGATTCTATTCATGTGAATGACACTTAGGAGCTTACAAAGCTTCCACATGATAAGAAGAAGATTGGCACCAGATAGGTCTACAAAACTAAGTGTAACAGTGATGGAAGTGTTGAAAGGCATAAGGCAAGATTAGTTGCTAAAGGCTTCACACAAAAGTATGGCATTGATTATGAAGAGACATTTTTACTAGTACCAAGACAAGAGACCATTAGAATGCTGATATCATTAGTAGCTCAAAAGAATTGGAGCATCCATCATATGGATGTGAAAAGTGCCTTCTTGAATGGGTACTTAGAAGAAGTATATGTGGAACAACCACAAGATTTTGAAGTGCAAAGAAAAGAAAATCATGTCTACAAATTAGAGAAGGATTTGTATGGCCTCAAACAAGTACCACGAGCATGGTATGCTAGGATTGATGGATATTTTTAAGAGAATGGCTTTCAAAGAAGTAAGAGTGAACCTACCCTTTACTACAAACAAGAACGTAATGATATTCTAATTGTAAGTTTGTATGTTGATGACTTGTTGTATATGGGTAGCAGTTCTATGACGAAGGATGAATTCAAAGTTTCCATGATGAATGAATTTGAGATAAAAGATTTAGGCCTCACGAAATATTTTTTAGGAATGGAGGTTTATCAAAGGGAGAACAAAAAATTTATTTGTCAAACAAAGTATGCTAAAGATATGTTGAAGAAATTTGATATGGTTGATTGTAAACCAGTCTCCACTCTAGTTGCTCATGGATTTGTGTTGAGTAGAGATAATGGTGCTGAAAGAGTTAATGAGATAGCCTATAGAAGTATTATTGGAAGCTTAATATTTCTAACTCATACAAGACCTGATATTGTTTATTCAGTTTCACTTATTTCAAGGTACATGACAGAGCCATCAGAAATACATATGAAGGCAACTAAGAGAATTTTGAGGTATGTGAAAGGCACTCTAGATTTTGGTATTCATTACTACACTTTTAAAAAAATCAATCTTGTTGTCTTTAGTGATTCTGATTGGGGAGGTAGTTTGGATGACTAAAATTCAACATCTGGGAATTGTTTTTCTTCTTGTTCTGGTTTGATTACTTGGAGCTCAAAGAAGCAAAGTATAGTTTCCCTTTCTTCTATAGAAGCAGAGTATGTTGCAGTCACTTTAGTAGGTACACAAACATTATGGTTTAGAAAAATTCTTGAAGAAATTAGAGGGATTCAAGTTCAACCCACAATTATTTTTGTGATAACATTAGTGCTATTAAATTGGCCAAGAATCCAGCCCATCACAGCAGGACAAAACATTTTGATTTAAAGCATCATTTTATTCGAGATTTAGTGCAGATGAAGGTAGTAGAATTGAAATACATCAACACTAAAGAACAGTTGCAAGATATCTTCATGAAAGTAGTTGCAATAGATAAATTTTTGAAACTCAGAGATTAGATTGTAAGCCCTCTCAGCATCAAGGGGGAGTATGTTGATAATTGATGCTGGAGATTCAATTGAACATCCAGTTCTACCACCACTAAATTCTTGCACAGATTTAGTTTTTTGTTTTAATTCCTTTATATTGTGTGTTGCATGTTGGTCTTTTGACCCATGCAATTCCTTAATTTAGAACAATTTTAGTTAACCAGTTGAGACAGTTTGTTTTTCAGCTTGGTTTTCACTGTGAAATCTAGCGTAGGAATAAAGCATGCAATCTGCATGCTTAGTTTATAATTTTTCTAATTATATTTTTAGCTACTACAATTTATGTAGCAGCTTGGTTATTCTTTTATATATATGCATTAATAAAGATAGTTTTTCAAGCCTGAAAATAAAGATTTCTGGGTGCTCTGTTTTTCTTGAGTTTTATGCTCTATTTTTTTCTGATGTTATCTCATAATCTGTGGGTGTAGGAATTTGGTTTAGTTTTCAGTTTCTACAATCCTTTCTTGTCCACGATTTTTGGATCTAAGATAAGGTTAGGCGTAATCAAAATTCACCTTCAAACCAATACCTACTTTTATACTCTCATTTAAATAATTGACTAGTTTACTTGCTTGAATTTCATGGGGTTTGGAAAGTCTTATGAGATTCTAGATCAGAATGAGAGGAGAGAATCACTTTTTCCATGGATCAATTTGAATTATCTTTGTCTGATCTCGGATCAATTCTTCTATCAAAGTTTAGATCATCACTCAAATACCTTTGATCTCACAGAGCCAATACATCAAGCTAACTAAGGAAAAGTAGTTATGTTATAATAACACTTTCTTCATCACTGAGACTACCTTCTCCATATCTGATACCTTCTTATCCATCCCCTACGGACTATACATGGAAAATGATAAGACTCAAAGTCATTACATGCTAGCCTTTTAGGTGTGCACTTTCAACCAATTAGATCAAATCCTCCATACTTGCAAGAACCAAACAAATCAAATTAACCTTAAGAATAGTCACTAAAGTGTGTTTCAATTTTAAATATGATAATGGATCTAGAGTCAAGACATCTTAGCTATTGATTGAAGTAATTTCGAAAAGTTCTAAAATTGTCCACTGCCAAGAACAAAAACTCCTTTGATCACAACACTTCTTCCAATGCCTTCAAATTCACACCCATTGACCAAAATCTCAACAATGTATTTCGACTCTATCTTGATGTCCTCCTACTCACAAAGCTAGCAATCCACCATAACTCATCAATACAATTCTTTACAACGCTTGACGACGCAGATTCCAGATCTACGAAGAAAATACAATGAAAATACTTAAAATTACCCATATTTTAAAACTCCACCATACGTAGTGGAATCTCTTAGTGAGAATGAATTTCAAAAAATTAGTGCTTGAAATTGAAAGGTTGCATCAAGCAAGCGATTCAACCACAATTTCTGAGAAAAACAAGACTTTCCAAAATTTGACACAGAGGTAACTTCTGTAATATGGTTTTCAATTTCCAAAGTGGGACGATTAAAGCTGAATTCTATTTTGGTGTGTGAGGAGCAACCAAATGCTCCTTCAGAGGGGAGATGGATCATCAATAGAATGTGTCCACACATTGTTTTTAATGTTAGCATTTACTCCCTCTTAACACTTCTGTGCGATTCAAACATAGCACTATTAATAAAGCTAAAGAAAAACAAACCAATCAAGTGTGCCAAGCTTGAAAAGAGAACTAATAAGTCCCTTTGATCACTGATATGAGTAACTATATCGTGCTTCAAAACATTTATGACAGGCACAAAGTGGAACCGCTTGCTGAGAAACAGGAAGTACGCGAATTACTAGAAACACAGGCCTAAGTCGCGTCCATCGCGTTCTTGAGCCTGAGAAGGCCTATCCAGCTGGGCTCGATGCATGCGGTCCACCCTATCCTCCCCGCTTCCTCTAAATATCTAAACATGCAATCCGACCCTCAGTCTTTCATTTATCCATCTCTCAAGACCAGAGAGAAGGATGCAAAGCTACAAACAAAACCTAATAAACAGCACCATGACTCTATTCTCCTGAATCTGTTAATGTATCCAAATCCAAACCGAAAGAGTGTCTAAATTCGAATGGAAGTGGAAATTTGGAGAACCGGGAGGAGTTTCCAACTGCGAAAACTTAAAATCCCCTTTTTAATATGGCTGATAATGTGACTAGGCTTACAGTGTTTGAGTAACATATCCACCCGATGGCCGTCTACTGTGATTCCCAATGCTCCCTTTTGACTCTACCGAATATCCAGACAAAACTTCTCCCATTTGACTCTGTCGAAATATCCAGACTATGTCGAAGCACCACGAAAAGTTTAATAAGGATAGTTTCAATAATTCCATCCTGCGTTTGGGTTACAGTTTGCATTTCTCAGGTACTCTGGTGGTTGTTTCACTGTTAGGTTAATTTTTGTTTGTAAACCAATCCATTATTTCGTCATAGTTAGGATTCAATATAAAGAAAAATGCTATTATATTGTGCCCCTTCTTTATAAACTTGGATGTTTAGATTAATTGACGAGCACCCTTTCGAAGTGAGTACACTACATTTAGTTTACGTAAGTATGATTCCAATCTTAAGATATCTACAAATTTATTTGTTTGAAATGCTTAATAAATTTAATATGAATGAAATCTTACAAATTATTTGTTTCTCATCTTTAACTCAAATTTTTAGTCCAAATGTTTTATAATTATTAAATATTCTTCAAATTTTTAGTCTAAATGTTTTATAATTATTAAATATTCTTATCATTTAAGATCTTCTAACAACTTTAGAAATAGCTTCTTTATATATTCTCTAAATGACAGTAGACTCTCTTGCAATAAGACATTTTAAAAATGTTTAACGAGGAGTTATGCTTTAGAATTTAAATTGTTAAATGAATTTATATTAAAAATATTTGATTGAATTTGTTGAATATGAAAGATGGATTTGATTTTAAATGAAATTTTAATTATAATTTATTTTTATATTAAATTTTAAATAATTATTTAATATATTTTTATATTAAATATTAAATATTTTAATTATTATATTATTAATACCTATCAAGAAGGATATTATAATTTTAATTAAAAGTAATATCTTTTTTCATTCAATTAATAGAATTACGTGATTTAATATATTATTATAAGAATGTTATAATTATATATATATTAATTAAAAATATTTTTAAAGATATTATTAAAAAATATTCCATTTACTTCGTAACAATTTGATAAAATACTTATATTAAAACAAAGTTACAAAATTATATCACTATCCAATATTTGATAAGTTACTAATTTTTTCTTACTTTTATTTTCCTGTCATTGTCTTGGATGCTTCTTATAACATTACTCTAAGTCACAGATAAATTACTATTTAACACTTAACCTTAAAAAATAAAAAAAATAAACAGTTTGTTGTTGTGCACATTTGTTATTTCATCCCAGTCTGTGTAATGTTTTCGCAACCTTGTGCACTTGTTTTGTTGCCCCGTGAAACCTTGTTGGCGTCCAAAGATAAATAATTTTTTCACAGAATCTAACCAAGTTCCATACTATTTTTTTTCGTTATAAGGGCCAGCGGCCTACTAGGTAAACCCTGATTATTGTTTCCCGCTGTGTAGTGAATTGTAATTGGGCTCTTATATCAGCTTTGGAATGATGTGGTTGTAAGGCCTCTACCAGTGAGGGGCCTTAGGCAAACTCAGAAAAAATACTTCTGTCAACTCTGGATCTCAGATTCTAGGTAAACTAAACACCATCAAGTTAAATATATCTTATTACATTTTGCTAATGAAAAATATTTTTTCATATTTTAAATATATCTTGCGTTATAATTTATAATGCAATTGATGCACTAAAGATAAGGAATAGCTGTTACTTGGTCCTTATTTTTATAAAAAATATTTAATTTAATTTTTTAAATATGTAAAATTTATTTTTAATTTTAAATAAGCATTATATTTATATTTATTTATATATAAAATTTAATGTGAGATTATATATTTTATATCAATTAAATTGAATAGTTTGTTTATCTAATAGCTAATTAAATATTTCGTTATTTTTTTTTGCAAGATTTTAGAAGAATAAACATTTTGATTATATGTCAACTTTTTTATTAGTTGCCTATTATCAATTTATGTTTTGGTATATAATTTGATGATAACACATTCTTAACATCATTAGTATTAATTAAAATTTATATATTTAATTTAGTTACAATAATTAACCATAATTGAATAATTAAATAATAATAATTTAATTAGATTGACACCAAAAATATGTGATTGGATTTCATCAATACAAGATATTGATATTATTTCAAACGAAGTTTTTATTACATATTATGTTATTTTTTATTTTAAATAATTATTTTACAAAAATTATATTTTTATTTTAAAAAGATTTAATTTAATTATGAATTAGATATTATTTTCCATTAATAAAAATGAATAACTTGTTTAATTAAATTTTTATTTAATTTGATATATTTTAATTATTATATTAATTTTTAAATATTAATATTTTTTTATAAATGTTTTAAATTACAATTAATTTGTGATGACCAAATCGATATATAATTATGTGTTTGTTTTGAGATGTAATACAATTTTAAGATATAGCTACTAAGCCTACGCACAAATTTAACACCAATAGGAAACACTCTTACTAATAAGGAATATCAAATAGTTTCCTCTTACTCACAAGGAATATCAAATATTGAAGAATAAACTACATTCTCTCATATGTCAAATGCAAGACATGCAATACAAATCATGAAATGGCGAGTACCAAAATAATCTTACAAATGTGGAATTTATATAAAATATCTCCAACCTAGCAATCAAATAAGTTTCATGATCATGTGAAGTGAGACAAATATTAAAATTACCTAAATAAACTTTTCTTGACTAAGTGTGAATGAATCCTCAGACTGGAATTAGTTAGGGAGACAACCATGTTCAAACTAATAATAGATATATATAATAAAAGAACACTATTCACATCAACTTACACCACCCCCTCACCTTAAGTTAAACATAGGAGGAATGTAAGAAGAAAATTAAAAAAAAAAAAAATAGATCCCAGCTACAAGAACCGATGAGGTACCCATGTACCAAATGATCCCCTCAAGCACAATAGAAAGAAAAAACCTATAAGAACAAAACTCCTCACTATAAGAAGATGAAGAAAGAAGGTTTTGAGATTCTCCTTGAAATAGTATCGAATTTGAGTGTCCCTCTAGATGCTAATTTATGTTACCATAAGAATGAATGTCAAGTTAGTACAACTACCAAGTGATGCAGGTAATGGTATTGAATGTGCAGATATTTCAAAATAAACAGTAAACACCAAAGTGTTAGGTAGTAAATTAAATGGGAGGAAGCATTTCGTAAAAACTCCCTCAATTTTAAACTAAGAATGTAGTAATGCATGTCTATGGTGATAAAGCTGAAGTATGTGGTGACAAGTAAACACAAAGATTGTGAGATAAAAAAAAGGTCACCAAGATTTGAAGGATTTCAAGAACCAATGGTTCCATATTGTGTCTACAAAATCTATCTCAAAAACATAATCCAAAAATTATATGAATGTCGAGAAGGACAGGAATGCAAGAATTGTATGAGTGGATGCAACCATTGTTTGAACATTATCCTATAGATACTAGAACATATGATAATAACTTTGAGACTATCAGAGACTTTTAGCAAGTAATACATATGCCAAAGATACATTTGATGAATGCATGTTAAAAAAAGTAAAAAAAGTGCACGATGACGGAACACACACATAAACACAAACTATGACACTATCTCAGTGCAGTTGAAAGATACGTTAATGAAAATAAGACATGTAATAGTGCTCAGATGGGTTATGAAAAACAATGTGCCTAATAAAATACCCATGTACAATGAAGGAATATTTTTTTTGCAATGAGAAAACTTATAAAAAAACTCAACATGCTAATAAAGGGGCCTTTTCAAGACATGAAATCTGTAAAAATGTGTTAAATGAAGGATGGTTTGGCAGAATGTGAGCATCCTAGATGAAGTCGACAATACCATCTAGACATGTGGACTAAGCATTTTAAACTCATGTGAAAAAATCTAAGTATTTATGTGAAAGGGTCTTACCACCTATCAGATTAGGTCCCATTAATAGGTATTTAATAGATAGGATGATGAATCATAGTGTTAGAGTACACTACACAATAGGTTAGTAAGACTATCGTCAAATGAGTGGAATAGCGATGTGATGGTTTGTCAATGCTGAGTGAAATTTTAAATTTAGTTACTTTAGTTAACCTACTAGGTGACCAAATGAAGTGGCCACATGTATAATTTTATTTTAATGTGAGACAACACTACTTTAAAAAATTCAAAATTAGACCATTAATTTATACGTAAATAATATTTATATTTTATTATTTTAATTAAAAACTTTAAAATATTCAAATTTAACCAATTAAATGTACATGTATTTAATTAATTGTTTTTCGTTTACTAACAAAACTGATTAAAAACTTAAAATTTGTACAAATGACCAAGTGCTAATTGACCATGTGTTATTTGTTTTATGTGATAAAATTTTAAAAAGACCACTAATTGTGGGATTGACCAAAATGTTGTTTGAAACCAAATTGCATATTTTTGACCCTTTATTTTGTTGAGAAAATAATAAAAACTGACTAGATTGGTTTAATTATTCATAGGTGCCTTTTTAAAATTAATTTTTAATCAAAAGTTTTAAAACTCTCCAAAATTACATTAAAATTTGACCTAGCAAGTGGGTTTTGTTTTTGATAGAGAATTTTTTTTTGGGAAAAAGACTCGTGTTTTGACCAATGAGTTTGGTCATTGAGTGGTCTATTGTGTTTTTTGGTCTAATTGACGAAAACATATAAAAACCAATGTTTTTATATTTTTTTAAATAAAAAATATCATTTTTATTTTCTAAATAAGGAAAACATTAAAAAAAGTTTTTTTTATGTCTTTTTAATTAAAAAGATAAATAAAAACATTTTTGTTTAAATTAAAAAATAATAGAAAATGTGATGGGTCAATAACCCAACAGCAAAGGCTTCGCGACCATTGTTAGGACTACTAGCTAGGGTGGGGGGTTCAACCCCACCTCCCAAGAGTTGATTCCTTCGTTAGGGATTTTGCATGGCCTCACTCCCCTTCTCCCTGCCTTTAAAAGGGATTCCTAAACTTGAGCGGCTTTTGTGGCTTGCTCATAGCCTTGGAGCACATTGTGCTTGGTCATGGCAGACCTTATTGACTATGATTTTTTTTTAAATTTTAAAAAGTATTAAAAAGAAACAAAATTTGTATATTGTTTTTTTAATTTATCTATTTTTTTTTAAATAACAATTTGTTTTTTAATGATTGCTTGTTTTTAAATATTAGTTTTTTTAAATATAAAAAACCAAGCATTATTTTTTTATTTGCTTATAATTTCAAAATCAATTTTTTCGGTGTGGTTTTGAAATAATTATTATTTTTTATATATATATATTTTTTGACACTCTATCAGTTCAATTTTAGGTGCTCTATTAATTCAAATTTTATTTAGGCTTAGTTTGTGTACTTAATGTTGTTGAGTTCAAATAAAAATATAGATCTATGGAATAGGAAAAGATTTTTTATGGGACTTGGTTAGGTATTTTTGTTATAAATGATTGAGTTCATGTTTAGAGTTTTCCCAAGTCTCCTAGCTAACTATGATTTTTAGGTGTTGTGTAATTGTATAAAATGTTTTATAAGGAAAATTAATAATTCTGTAAGCTTTGGGCTAGTGTTGAACTATATTTATGTCCATCATGGCCACTTGTTGGTAGTAAGTTTGTGCTTAAGAATTACATAGTGGAAAGGGGAGGTTGTCTCACTCTACTAGATGTTTCTCTATATTAGGTTTCTCTAAGGTAAAACTATAGTATCTTTTGTCTTGTGATTGTCATTGCTTCCAATTCTTTTATTAAAATAATATGGAGTTTCATAAAAATAAATAAAACCTATGTTTTAAATAGAAAATTAATTCATATTAATATTTACATAATCATGTTTATGCTTAGGAATTAAAAGATTAATATTAGTAATTATTTTAGTGAAACATCCATATAGATTACATATCAAATTCCACATAAAAATACACCCATATGTTGGCTCTAAAGATATATTAGTAATGTGTACTAAAGTAATATGTTTAAGAGACATCCTAACATCCCCTTCTAGAGATGCTTTCCAAATAAAACTTTAAATTTGACTTAAGGGTTCTACATTAGAAAAAGATAAACTTAGGAAAATTTAATGTGAATTTATATGATCTATTATATTGGAACTAGAAAACTCAATTTGAGATTCAAATTTCAATCTTATGTTTCATATATACTATTAATGCATGTTAGTTTTCATTTTTTTATGTATTATGACTAGACAAGATATTTTTATATTTAGCATTATAATTTTATGAAGAGTAACATATTCATATGCCTCATTTATGTATGGTTTAATTAAAATTTAGATATCCTCCACTTTTTTATATGATAAATTTATTACAAACTCAACCAAAAATTTGATGCTTTCATAATTTATATGATTAATGAAACTTTTCAATAAAAAAAATGTAGACAAATTTTTAATTCTCAATATTTTAGATCATTTTCCATGACCATTCATTAGAATAATTTATAATACATAGAGAAGAAAGACCAGGCAATTTAAACAAAATGATATGACTATTGCAAATGGAGTTTCTAAAAAACTAGCTATTATAAAAAGTTTTTAAAAAAATTAAGAAACCACAATAAGTAATTGAAATAAAATTAATTTTCAACTAAAAAATAATAAAAATAAAAATGGCACATATAGAAATAATAAATACATTAAAATAAAATTTTAACTCAAACAAACAAAGGAATTATTATTATTATTATTATTATTATTATTATTATTATTATTATTATTATTATTATTATTATTATTATTATCATCATCATCTCACATGGTATATAATATTATTATTATATAATAATAAGAATGAAGTAAGTAAAGAAAATTATCTAGACCCTAGAAAATAGAAAAGAAAGGAGCAAACCAAGAAATGTCAATTAAGGAGGGTTAAATAAAAGATGTAATTCATGACAACCAATGGCTTTCAAGCATGACTAATTCCTAACCCCTCATCTCTATTTATGCTTTTAAGGTGCTTCAATATTTCAATCGCTCCCCTTAGCTTACGCTTGTGAAAGTGGTCTTCTATAATAATGACTCTATTTTAATATATGCAAATAGCATGTTTTCTCTTAGAAGAGTGTTTGACAAGATCTAATTTTTATTTCCTTGTAATTCAAATATATGTTGAATATTATTTCATTCTAGTTTGAATAGATTTTTTAGATTCTCTGATGTTGGGAATACCACATGTGTAGTCAACAATGTAGACACCGCTACGAAGGTTTGGGTCCATAGAATCTTTTATCGACCCTAAAGTTCTATGTAATTTATTAAAAATAAGGAAAGTGGAGTTACTATTCTTGCATTTGAGAATTTTAGCCAATTTATTGGAAATGTCTTCTACATAAAACAAATAAGCTACAAATTGATCTATTAAGTGATCATTATTATTGAAACTTATATTGATATTTTGTTTCACTTGCTTGATAGCCCTGGTTATTTATTTTCCTGAGTACCCATTCCAGTTTAAAACCCCTTTTAAGTGTTTAATTTAATGATCAATGTTGTCATTAACACAAGGTTTAAATGCCCTAGTAAATAAAGTTTTTAGAACATCTACTTTCTAAATAAGATGATGATGTGATGAGGCATGGATGTATCAGTTTGTTCATGTGAATTTTATGTATACCTTTCTAGCTAAGGTGTCATCCTCTTTTATGGAAATAAGGACATCTAAGAAAAAAAATTTACCCTAGTTTTTTAATTTTTTATGAATTTTATACTAGGAACAACCTCTTAAGATGTGTTTGAAATTATTCAAGACTATTTAAAACATGTTGCCAACAAATATTAGTATCATCCACTTACCTTTTCCACCATTTTTCTTTTAATGTAAATGAGTGAAGGGTGTTATTTAAAAGAAAAACACACACACACACACACATAAAAAGATTAGCAACCATAGGGGACATAGGAGAACCCATTGCCATAACTTCACATTATTCATAAATAACATCTTAAAAAGTGAAAAAAGTTAAATTAAGACATAAAGAGACAAGGTTAGTATTTTCAATGTTAGTATGATTAAGAACTATTTCAATGGCCTCTCTAATGTGTATGTTAGTTTAGAGTGAAACAACATCAAAGCTCACAAACAAATCAATATTTTTTTTATCTTTTTTTCTTTATTAAAATAAAAAAATGCTCTGAGTCATGAATAAAATATGGCATCTTACCTATAAGGGATTTTAATCTATTAGCCAAGAGAGTATCCATACTATATATGTGAGACTTGGTAGTATCAATAATAAGCCTCAACAGGATGCCTACTATATGAATTTTTGGAGCACCATATATCCTAGGGGTTATTTTTTTTCTAGAAGAATAATATTATTGGTTAGATCATTCAAAGAAGATAATTTAAAGATCTTTTCCACATTTTTTAATAATGTAACCAAATAAGTTACAGTCAATTTTTTTTATAGCTACCACTATTGCTTAGGTGATCAAGCAGTTTGGCATCGTAGTCACTACAATTTATAATAACTGTAGCATTTCCTTTATTATATTTAAGGATAACTATATATTTATTATTCCTATTAGTATTAAGAGCCTCCTATTCCTCCTTCTAAATGTTACAAGACAAATTCTTTTCCTTACGTAAAGTAACCACAAAATCTTACCTTACTTCTTTTGCAATGTTGAAAGGTAAGTGTTTAAGAGCACTATCAATACCAACAATAAAGTCTTCACTGGGTATTTTCTTAGGAATGATAGAAAAACCCAAAGCCTTTTGTAAAGTATTAAAAAATGTCTATTTAAAGATAAATTTTATAGATTGAGAACTAATTTGTTTTTCTATTCACTAATAATATTTTTTGAATTGAAATTAATAAATGAGATTGTTTTTATTATTGTTGTTGACGTTCTTGTCTATAATAATAATATTATTATTATCATTATGAATATTATAATATATGAGATGAAGATAGATTGATTCACTCAGAGATATTTTTAAAAAGATTTACTCCTTCCAAATTATTGGCTATCATTTTGTTAGCACAAAGTTGTGACTTAAAAGTTTCACTTACACTCCAAAGGTTTTCAATTCAATTTATTTAGCATCTTCAAATTTTTTCTTGTTTTGATGAGACAACATTCTTTTACGATTCGAACAAACACTAACATTATTGTCCATTTTTAAAATTGTCAATTCCAAAAATGATATATTACCCATGACTGATGGTGATGTCAAGATATTGCTCCATCCTTTCCTTTGAAGACTGGTGCACAGGGCTGAAGGATGTATAATATTTTTCCTACTAAGTAAAAAATATTTTTGATAAATACATTTTCATTTATACTAACCCGCACTAGGGATTTGAGATGTTATTATCCACCAAAAACTTGATGCTACTCTCCACATATGACTCCTTATCATGTGGTGTAGGTTCTAAGTTCCTAAAAATGAGTTTCAAATAATTAACAAAACAAGATCGATCCAAATATGTGACCAATTCGGATGCCTAAAATCAAACCCAAATCTTGTATTGGTTGTTGGTGATTCTTCACCAAAAGGAAACATCGAACCTCATCTAATTATGCCTTTCTTTCTATTGAGTGTTGAAAACTTTATCTTCTGCCTAATTTCTTCCTTATTAAGTGCATACAAGGCCACTAAATGGGAAAAATTATCAAATTTTACATAGGTTGTTCATAATAAACCTTGTTTTTGAAATTACATATCTAATAAAAGAAAGGATAGCCCTATCAAAGACAATATTATTTCTAGAATTATACAATGAGTGTTTAATACATACCCAAGAGGGAAAAATTATATGATCCATGTAGCATTTAAATAATTCTAGGTCTGTTGTTCGCTTTGTCAATTTAATATGAAGGTTTTCAAAAAGCTTAGCTTTTGAGTATATCTCCCTCCCATGAAGGGTGCATATTAAATATTAATAAAGTTTTTTTAAGAAAGAATGTGTAATAATGACAACATCAATCATGAAATTGAATACCTAAAAGGGAGTTTTAAGTGGAATGGGTACTCAAGAAAATAGATAATTAGAGCGATCAATAAAAATAAATAAAATAAAAATAAAAGTTACAATAATAATGATTACTTAATAGATCAAACTATACCTTATTTGTCTTATGTACCTTAATTGTCTTATGTAGAGGGCATTTCTACCAAATTGGTTAAAATTTTCAAATGCAAGAACATTAACTCCACTTTCCTTCATGTTAATAAATTACATAGGACATTAGGGTGGGTAAAATATCATCTGGACCCAAACCTTCGTAGTTGTGTCTACATTGTCAAATGTTCAGGTGGTATTCCTTATACAGGAATAATTGGAAGATCTATTTAAACTAGAATTAATTAACATTCGATAGATATTCCACTTGAAAGGAAATAAAAATTGGCTATTGTTGAACACTCTTCTAAGACAAAGCATGTTATCAACATAGAGAAAACTAGAGTCGTTGTTAGAAAAGACCATTTTCACAAGCGTCAGATAAGGGAGACGATTGAAATATTGAAACACCTTAACAAAAAAAATAGTGATGAGGGGCTAGGAATTAGTCATGATTAGAAGTGGTTAGTTTTCACAATTTACGTTTCTTCTTTAACCTTCTTTGGTTGACATTTGTATATTATTTTCTCTAATTACTTCATTCTTATTATTTTATAATAATAATATTATATATTGTGTGTTATTTTATTATTTGATGATGATGATGATGATGATGATGATGATGATGATGATGATGATGATGATGATGATGATGATGATGATGATGCATTATACTTTAATTATTTTGCTTGTTTGATTTAAATTTTATTTTATTCTATTTAATATTTATATGTGTGAAATTTTTATTTTTATTATATTATTATTTTTTAGTAAAAATTAATTTTTGTTTCCTTTATTTATTATGGTTTCATTATTTGTTCTTAGAATCTTTTTATAGTTATTAATTTTTTTAATTTTTTGTTTATAGAAACTTGATCATCTGATCTTCTTTAAATTTTCTGGTCGTACTACTCCATTTATCATAATTTCTCCTTATAAAAAATCATAGAAAATAATCCAAAACATTGAAAATTAAAAATCCATATATATATATATATAACAAATTGTTAATATATAACTTTTTTTTATTTTAATTATTTATTATTATTTTCAAAAAAAAATTAACTACCTAATTATATTAAGAGCTTTTTCAATTCTGTCTGATGTTATATAATACTTATAGTTTGAAACGTCAAAATTAATTAAAATTATATGCAATAGTGACATGTACATTTGTATATAATGGTGGCATATGTCCATTTATGTTTCGTGGGTTTTTAGTTTCATCTTATCTTATTTTCAGGTGTTTGAGTTTTAGATTTTATGTCTTGTCGGCTTTGAGTTGCTTTCCCTTTTTCTTTTTTTCTTTCTTCTCTCGTTTTTGGGGGATAGAAGAGTTTTTAAGTTTTTATGATTTTTTAGATTTTCTAAGTTATAGAATTTCAGGTTTTGAATTTTTTAAGTTTTGGATTTTATTTTTTAGGATTTAGATTTTAGATTGTAGTAATATTTTCTATAAATGTATTATTCATATTTTTTAGATTTTTGGATTTAAGAATATTTGGTTTGAATTTTTTAAATTTTAAAATTTTGAGTTAAATATTTGATTTTATTTTTCAAGGTTCAAAGGTTTTCAAATTCAAGTTTTTAATTTATAATTTTTGAAATTTTTAAGATTTAAATTATATAGATTTAAGGTTTTGGATATTTACAAACTTAGCAATTTTTTTATTTTCATAATTTTGAGGTTTGAGATTTTTCAATTTTAACGTTTAAATATTTTTTATTTTAAATTTTATAATTTTATATTTGTGACACCTTAATTTTATTTTAAATATTTCAAAACATAAAATTTGATATTTTAAATTTTTTTAAAATTTCAACCTTCAAATTTTAAATTTATTATTTCTATTTTAAATTTCACAAAAAAATAATATCATTTTTACTTTTTACATTTTAAAATTTGTCTATTATATTATAAAATTTAAATTTTTAATTTTTAAAATTTTATACTTCAAATTTTCAATAACTTCAAATTCAATATATCTTACACCTTCAACTATTATTACTAATTTTATGTACAAATTTTCAATATATCTTACACTCTTAACACCTCTTAATTACTAAGATTCTATATGTGGTGGAACTATATATTTTTAAACAATGTGAAACTAAAGTCATATTTTTTCATTTT
Source organism: Torreya grandis (assembly GCA_037957365.1). NCBI lineage: Eukaryota > Viridiplantae > Streptophyta > Pinopsida > Cupressales > Taxaceae > Torreya > Torreya grandis. The sequence goes on from JARHVA010005894.1 coordinate 646,115, forward strand.
TTCAAAAAAAAAAAAAAAGATACAAGTGTTTTCATCCACAGCGACCGGGCCTCCAAAAGCAAATTTAATAATCATTTCTTAGGGTCTACTAATTGTTTTACGCTGTAGTATATACTGCCTACTAATAATTTATCCGGTCATATACGGTCTAAATAACCAAAAACAGGCTACAGAACCGTCAATTTCCATGGCTGTAGGCGGTGATAGAAAGCTTCATTGACGGGTCAATATCTTCCAGTACTGCCGTGTTTGCCGTTCATCCAATCAAATTCACAGCACATCTCTATAACAGTGTTTTGGCAGCTTCGGTAGGCTAGTAAAAAATGCATACTTCTTCCATAGCCGTCTCTTTTTCTTGTATTCTTTGGTCGACTGGCATTTGTATGTGTAAAAGCAAGGGTCTCATAATCCATTATAGGTTTTGTTTTCCCACCCACGCGTACGTATTTCCAAATGCTTTTGAATTGCGTGTCTGCATTAAAACAGTATTAACAAGCGTTGAATGAGAGACGTTTGCGTGTTTCCTGCCAATTATTTTGATGTGACTAGGAGGCGTGGCCGTTTGAGAAAGAAAGATACGACTTAGTTGCTGGACACGACTAGGAATGGAAAGTCAAATTCAATGGGGATCATCACATCGCTCATTCCGGATCATTGTGTGGGTGGGCTCTTCTTTTAGCCACCATATTCAAATATCACGTGTGTCTATATTGTGTAATAAAAAATATGGTCTTTGTATGTGTCAATATAAAAACATATTGGACATTGCTCATTTTCCAATATATGATGCCCTTTTAACACCTAAGAGAATTTATATAGATTTACACGTACAATCTTACTTAGATTAAGATTTTCAAAAATATTATTAGAAATATTACTTTGCAACACTTACTTTTAGATTCGTTCTAAATATATTCTTTTTAGTGTAGGAACATTCTCCTCTTTCAATAGTTTCAACATCACCCTCTTCATTACAAGAGCTTCTACACATTGTTGTTCTTTTTTATGATCTATAGGTGTAATACTTTCCTTATATGCTAGCACAATGTGCTCATTTTTATCAATTCTTCTGCTTCCATCACTATGCACATGTGCCCATTAAAACACTCTATGGACAAATTCACACATTTGAAACATGTACCCATGTACCCATGAATCCTCTTCCGCTACCTCATCCATAGCATCCTCTACCTCTGGTAGAATTTCATATGCCTCTTTATGCAATATTGTTTCTTTAAGAAGTGTTAATGTTTCCTTCTTATGTAGAATATGCTCTTTCTCTACCTCCTTCTCATTGTGCAATTGATAACTTTCTTTTTCCTCTAGTCATGCCTTATTATCTTTGGGACATTTGTTCCTTAATCTTCATTGCACATTGATAGGATT
>JARHVA010005894.1:660000-675000 GCA_037957365.1 Torreya grandis
AGTTGTGGTATTAAAATCATAATCATGATTATAAAAATTATATCATTTTAACTCTTTTTATATCTAATGTCTAGTCTTTCAAATATTTTCTAGCAGATGAAGGGATAAATTTACTAGTTTAGATCTTCTATTTTTTAGAATAGTTAAAATATTGGTAAAAATTTATTTCTCCATTTTGGAAAGTTTTGATACAACACAAACATTAGTCTCTATCTTTTTATCATCTCTAAATAAGCCCTATTTGAGATGTTTTAAACAATCTACAACATTAGTTTTAGTCACATAACATAATCTGGAAGTTTTGTTATTTTGTACAATATCACAACTATAAATTTATTTTTAGTAGTGGGATTGTCATTTTGAGTCATAGTTTTGTGTTTTATGAAAAAATCGCAACTATCATTTTATACCTTATCACAATTTTGTCTAAATAGCAATAGTTTTGAAGTTAACCATCATAGTGATGCTAATTGCAATAATATCAGAACTCACATATAGCAGTTTTATCCCCCTAGTTGTGATTTTACACTGTGTAGTGGTCATTTTGCATTAAATTTGGTACTTTTTGAGTTCATTTTTTATTCATTTTTTTTGAATTTTGAGTCACTCTAAGCCTCTCACAAAGGCCAAATTACCTCTAACAGTGAGGGGCTCCGCCCCTCAACCCCACCTTGTACCATGATAGGGAGTCCACCATGGGTACTGCCCACAAACCCTATAAGGGGTTGTACACCATGACCTTGGAAGGGGTGTTTCCCCCTGAGCCCATAAGGGGTGCTACCCTTTGACCCTGTTAGGTTGTGGAGCTAAAAGATTCACCAGGATGCAAACAGGAGGAGTTAAGGAGGTTGCAGAGTGTTTGCTGAGTGTTACAGACACCGACGTCGGTCAGGCCAACCGACATCGGTAGGGTACAAATAGAAGGAAATCGATGTTGATCAAAATTCGGCCAGCATTGGCACCCCCCAGGCAGATAGGGACCGACGTCGGTCACCTTTATGGTTCGAGCTGTGAGTGTTTTACGGGCAGTTAGCTAACGAACCAAGTGTTTACATGTCAAGAGCCAAATTTAGACTAGAAGCTACGGATCTAATTATTGTAATTAGGTGTCTAATTATTATTTGCATGAGATCTATTTAAGAGACTCATTGGTTGGATTTTAAACTAGTGCTAGAGAGTAAGAGAGCAAATAAGCTCCTTCAGAGAGAGGAGAGCAATGGTGTGTTCCTCCTAGTGCCACAGTACCAAGTGTGTGGGTGCTGGTTTGGAGAATCAGAAGATTTCTTCGTATATGTATGATCTTGGTCAACAGGTGTGCATGGCTTCTTTTGGAGATCTAAAATGGTGAGTAAGGTTTAGTGATTTGCAGGTAACAGCAGAGAGCAGGAGATCTACTTGGAGTACGGTTGTGTACTTGGTATACTGGTAGCGTTGTTTCTGACTGGTGGAGGTGAACATCAATTTTGTATTGGAGTTGATTGTTGGGACCGAGAGAGAGAGAGGGAAGAAGGTCTTGAGGTGGAAGAATAAGTGGCATCTTCTTTATTGTATTTTCTTCTGAGTGATTATTAATACAATTGTGTATTGTCTCTCATATTCATGTGTTGTTTCATATTTCTAGTTACTTGTTACTTCTGGTATAATTCCGTGTTTAGTTTCTAATACAAGAAGTAATCATATGTGCTCTAATTAGGGGAGCAAGATCCTGAAAGACCCCATTGGGGGATACCACCCTTAGACCCTCATAACATGTCCCACTCACTCCAACTAAATTATAGAGCCAAATCATGATTTTTTAGGGTGTTTTATTAAGGTATATTTGACTAAAATCTTTTTTCTTGTAGGGATCATTTTTCTCACATCATCTTTCAGGTCATATTTTAGATCTAACATTTTTCTTTAGGTTAACTCTTTTGAGTGCCACCTAAACTACTAACCATGTGCTTGCAATCTAACTATCAAAAAACCCATTTGGCATTTTAAAAAATCAAATTTTGATTATCTATTTCATCTTGTATATATCATCTTGTTGTAAAAAAATCATTCCTTATATATCTACTTGTGTGTTTTTTAACTTTTAAATAGTCATTGTATCATGCCCCTCACACATAGGTAATTTAATCAATTAATTAATTGTATTGTGTGTTTATTTGTTTGTTAATCCCCCCTCTAGGATAGCATGTGACATGGAATTGATCCTCACGCATAGGCTTATTTTATAAGGGTTAGTGTTGTGGATGTCATCATCATGCTTTAATGAAACTCCATGTTTTGAAAGAGTACAAAAATTAGGGACAAGTATAGTTAGGCTAAGCCGCTGACCCCATATATGTCATCAATGAAGGGGGACAGTTAACTCTTTAAACTAGGAATTAGACAACACCCTATATGGACTCAAGCCCCAATATACCCTCATGTATATCAAGGATGCACCTAAATTATAATATATAACTTAGATTAATAGACTTTAGCCATAACAGGTATCCCACTATAGGAATCAATATCAGCTTTGAAGTAGCCATTGAGTGTGATTAAGGCTGAGAGGGTTCAGTCAGTATCATAATGGGTCATTATACTACAGCCTTGCCCATGAAGTTGTTGGATGGTTTAGGCATTAGGTTTTGATTTATTTATTTAGGTGTGTGTTGTGTTAGACTTGTCTTGTTTGTGAGCCAAGTCAACCTTCACCCATTCTTATCCATACCTATCTTGGTCATCACCCTATCATCTTGTATATCTTTATCATCCTTTTCTTGTATATCCATTTCATTATGGCATCTACTATATTAATATCAATCACACCCCACTTTAACCTTTCCTTGTTTATCAATCACACCATAGTCTTAATCATTCCCATATCATTTTATTGACACCACCCCCTTGTACGTATTTGATCATAAACCATCACCTATCCTAATTCCATCTTATCTCATCATACAAATTCTATCCTAAACCCACCTCATCCATAACCCTAATCATCCTCATACCATCTTCTCTCATCATCCTCATCACATATTATAGAATCCTAGTCTCATCCCCATGTACGTAGTTTATTTATATTGTACATTCTACTAATAATATCCCTATCTCCTATCTTAGGTCTAGTCATATCTCACCCCTCATTCTCACATATCCTAATCATCCACCTTGATTTGTCTAAACTTGACCTTGTCTTATCCACCTTTTATCACACCATAGTCCTAATCATTCCCATATCATTTTATTAACATCACCCATTGTACATATTTGATCATAACCCATCACCTTTCCAAATTCCATATTGTCTCATCATCCCATCACCTTGTATATCCTTATTTCACCTTCTTATACATAATTCATTCCCTTTTACATCCTTTTAATCATATCTTATCACTAGACACATACATCATTAGTCATCCCATTATCACATCTCACCATCCACATCTTGTCTTAAATCCATACCCAATCACTTGTCTTGAACTTACCTTCATTACCATCTGTTCATCACCTCATCTTATCCTAGTTGGATTGTTAGTCACATATAGATATAACCATCCCCATCTCATTTGCATCATCCATCATCATTATCTTATCCTAATCACCTCCATCACATAATCACCTACTATCCTATCTTGATTAAATTAGTCCAAAGCTTTGAACTAGTCCTTTAATCCACATCATCCTATCATCTAAATATACCATCATTCATCACTTGGTTATATCTCATACCCTAGTCAGTATTTTACTAGCACCTTGTCATATTGTTAGCTTCAATCTAATAACCCATCAATCATCAATCAATCTTGTCTCTATCATCTTGCCTACTCATACCTAGAAACCTATCAATCATCCTTTATTTATTTTGAATTTAAACACCCATAAAAACTTCAATGCTTTTTGATAGCTTGATAACTAGGCATTATTGATAGGTCGTTAGCACCTATTGAACTATCATTTAAAAATTTGACCAATAATCTTATATTATCCTAACCACATTTAGTATACCTTATATTCATCATCATCATCTATCATATTATCTCATTCCTTTAGAATTAATTTGTTTAATATACCATGTCTAATCCTTAATCATCCATATTTCATCACCAATCCGCATGGATTTGGACCTGATTCTCATAGACCGGTACATCTTGACCCATAAAGATGAAGTAATTCTAAGAGTACTACAGATGGGTACCCACCTACCTTCTAGCCTTGATCCCATTCATCTTTAACCAACATTCCATCCACAATCCCCTAGCTCATCAAAATTATTATCAACATTCCTTGATGTGGTCACCTTAATCAATCAACACATCAAATAGAACAAAGATGAATTCCTATTGTGGATATGTAAAATAGACACATATTTTCTTGATGAATGTGACCTTACAAGATCAAAAACACCTCTCAAATAGATCCACCATCACCCCTTATCCTCATTCCATTCCATTCCACCACCCACTAAAGACCCCTTAGCCATAGTCTATACTTGTCCCACAATAAACTTCTGCATCTACCAATCATAGTCTATCAACACCCCCTCATCTTACTAGGAAAGGTAAACCCAACTTATCACCCTCTTCATCCCCCAATTACATGAGACCCCTATAATTTATTTCCAAAAACAATGCTCTAGCCTGACAAGTCTCCCATCTTTCATCACCCACCACAACAAAGCTAGACCCCACTCTCAAACAAGGATGAGATCCTCTTAAATTTCAATTCAATGGGTGCCCCACTTACTAAATCAATTTATCCCCTTTTACTCATTTTAACCTCAAAATAAACCCATCTATGTCATTCCCCTTCCAATATCTCGTCCACTAGCCATAGCCAACCATCCACCGCTTCCTCTACTAACGAAGGGAATTTAATCTTGTCTACTCAACCATCCACCAAGTCACATCAAACTCTATCTGATCTAAAATGTAATTCTTACACATATAAGAGTGGAGTGGGTCCTTATACTCCCCTTCATATATCTTTGAAAGCCCTTTTCTAACAACTAGTCACCACTAACATGATGGTTTATCTACTAATCCAACATGCTGATTCCACCAAACCTAAGCCACATTGTTATAAAAGCAAGATGATACTATCTTTACCTTCAAACTTGGGGGCACTCCCTTAAACAATGTCCACATTTATGATATTATGTACAAGACTTCATCGATCATGATGACATAGTAATCAAGGATGAATTTAATGAATTTAAATCCCTAGGTGGACAAGAAGAGGAATACTGATAGTCCATTACCTATCATGATTAAAACCTTCCCCTTGCAAGACAAGGTCAAGACATATTATCCATCCTTCATAATCCCCCCATCTCCATCCACCCATCCATTCAAAATAAGTCTACTCCCCATAAAACAAGTCCTTTTATATCCCATAATCCCTTTTATAGACCTATAATTACTTCATCCATTAATCATCCATCATCTCTCTCTAACCCATAACATCAAATACCCCCATTGAGATGACAAACATGGAAAAATCATCTTTTACTAGTAGTATAACATCATGTACATCAAAATATACATTAGAGCCATTACATGAATCATGTGCATCACCAATATCTGAATCAAATTCCTCATCTGAATCATCGTCCCTTATCGATATTGCAATAAATTATGATAATCCATACTCTTTTGAAGATCCCAATCATGATGAAAAAGTCATAATTGAATTCTTGAATGCTTTATTTGTTGAATATTTTTAGAGTGGATCTTATCCTACCTTTGAGGCATGTATCAATGATCCTTTGGAGATTCTTGAGGACACTTTATGCAACATTGAGTCTAGGGATCTTAGTGACCTTTATGAGGATTATGCTACCAATTATCCCCTTAATCCATCCCATCCTAGTAATCCTCCACCTCACCTCCATAATCCTCATATCCCACTCCATAAAGGGGACAAATAGGATCATGCACCATTAGATTCCCTTCTACAGTTAACATCACATGCCATAAATACCAAGGTTCAAGACCATATTCCAAAAATCATAAATCATCAACAAATCATCTTTGATCCCATAAATCAAAGTCCAATAAAATAAAATCATCAACACAATCAAACAATGTCTCCCCCTAGTGAATCCCAATATCAAGAACTAGGGGAATATCAAGGTCAAACTAATCATATATCAAGTCAAAAATCAATTCCCTATAGTGAAGCCCAAAAACTGGCACTAGGCAGTAGTCAAGGCAAAAATCATATGACCAACCATCCTCTCAATGTTTTGTTTAAATAATCAAATAATCAAAAGGTCTTAGATCCCTTACTCTCATGGCATTAATATAATGAATCATCTCCACCATATCCAATGGTGTATGCAACTATTGAATCCCATTCTCACTCCCCATCCCATCATATTATCCACCTTGATCACATCCCTCCTTCCCATACTTTATCCCATCATCAAGATCATGACCTCCCCTCATCCATATCATATCTCACTTCATTAGGCAGCATTGTCCCTTATAGGGCTCACGAAGACTCCTAGTTAAAATATTTAGAGGATGCTAAATCAAGAGTTAATAAAGGTCACCATCACATGGTCCTAGCATTACACACCCATAGAATAGGTGTTAGCTAATGATCCATAAAATTCCTATATTCTTACATCTCATCCACATATCCAATAAAATGATATGCCCAATAAAGTAAAAAAGATATCTTTCATCCAATGGTGAAACCTAGTCTTCTAGAGCCTTGTGAAAGTACCATGATGAAAATTGATATCTGGAATCATGGTGAAATTATCTATTATCCACATTATTCCTCAAAACTTGGTGGAAAATCCATCTATTTCATATCCTCATCCATTCATCCCACTTGTCACATCTATTATCCACCTTGTCTATATCTCCCATCATCTTATCCCTTGATCTATTGTTCCTATCCATCATCTGTCATCATATCATGCATCTTATCTCTTCTCCCTTCCCATCTTGACCTTAGTAAATAATTATAAGGTGTTTTGATAATTACCCCAAAATCCTCTTGTCATATCCTCTAATATATTCTCAAGAAAATAACCATTTGGTTCCTTTATGATGTGGTCATTGGCTATCTTTGGTACATTTATCACTGGTCCCCATCATTGTCATCCTTTGTCATCATATATATCATTCCTCCATCCTTATTTTGCTTTCTAGTCTGTTTATTCCCTTTTCTAGTAACACCATGTGTATAGTTTATACATATCCCGAAAATCCCTAAAAATTGAAATATGTCAAAAACCCTAAAAATCATAAAAAGTTGAAAAATGTAAAAATAGTCCATTGTGTCTTGTCTTATGCCTAATCCCCTAGTCACATCCATCTACACCCATATCATACCTCCCCAGATTCAGATACTGCATTCCATCTTAGAACTAAATAAGATTGGTCACCCATCTCTCTATCTCTTTATCATCCTTCACCTAGGTCTTATCAACATACATCACCTTGTCAAAGACTTTAATCTAGCACTCATCACTTCCTATTAAATCCATTTCATACCTAGCACCCATATAATCACCCTTTACCAGTATGGAGGGTACTTGATCCCATACCTATCCTATCATTGCCTCTTCATACGTAACACCCATCTAATTAATCTTTGATAGTATGAAATGTATTTTATCCCATCATCTCCTACTATCCTTACTATATTGGATCCTTATAGGGCCTTTTCTATTGGTAATCCTTGGTCATCACTTATCTAATCACCTTTCTTGACCACTATTCAATTCAATTTCAAGATTAAATCAATATTTAAAGACCTTATCAAACCCCATCATGTCATCCATCCTTCCATCCTAAACTAGGGGCAACGCCTCATCTTAATCCCAATCCTCATCATTCATCTTATCCCAAACTAAAGTCTATCCTAAGTCCCCAATAAAATCATGACTATCATCATCATATCCATCATTCAATCATTCATCTCATCCTTAAACAAGACATTGGGATACAACATGTAGATATTCATGTGTGTTACTCATTTATTCTATTTATCTTGTTTACATGTCTTTCATCATGTATAAATCATGTGTTTTGTTTATATCATGTCTTTTTTAATATTGGGAAAATAATTGGGATGATATGAGGACACCAAAAGCGCCCTTCAAGATGTATAATTTGCTACTTTGCCATGCACTTTGACACAATGTCCTCTTAATCATGACTATATCATGGGGCCTACTTCTAGGTGCCATATTTAATAGATTACTTAGACTATGATGATATTTATGATAGTTTTGATAGCTTGATCACCAACACCCTCATCATTACTATAATAATCTCATCATAATTAATCTAATCCTCCTGACTCATCCAACTCACATCCCATATTTTATCCTTATGATCTTCATATTATCAATAATATCCTTTAATTTATAACAAGTCTAATCATCCTCATTATCATCATCATCAACATCATCATCATCATCATCATCATCATCATCATCATCATCATCATCATCATCATCATCATCATCATCATCATCGTCGTCGTCGTCGTCGTCGTCATCATCATCATCATCATCATCATCATCATCATCATCATCATCATCATCATAATCATCATCATCGTCATCATCATCATCATCATCATCATCATCATCATCCTCATCATCATCAACATCATCATCATCATCATCATCGTCGTCATCGTCATCATCATCATCATCATCATCATCATCGTCGTCATCATCATCATCGTCATCATCATCATCATCATCATCATCATCATCATCATCATCATCATCATCATCATCATCATCATCATCATCATGATCATGATCATCATCATCATCATATCATCATCATCATCATATCCTAGTCAGAACTACATCAGCCTAAGGTTTTTTTAGACTATATAGCTAGCACTTGCCCACTTTTGTAATGACCAAATATGGCTTGGCCATTATCACTATAAATCTATCCTAATCTACCAATATTTTCATCACTCGATCAAATAGTTTATTTTCTCTTATCTTCTTGATCATTGATCAAACTTTATATTTGATCTATACCCATCATTAATCTCAATCAAATGATTATTATCCTAGCCTATAGCTCTCCCTTACATGCATCTTTTGGATACATCTAAAGCTTATGTCCTTTTAATATTATGCTCATCCTGTTATGGTTAATTCCCCCTTGGGATTTGTTGACCACCATGACACTCACCATCTCTATTCCCTATGCATGTGTCCTTTCTAGGGGAATCATTATCAATTTGTATCTCATTTCTCAATCTTGACCTCATCTTCTTCATCTTCTATCCCACATCTGACATCCCATCCCCTAGTTTACCCATCTCATTACACCCATCATTTCTTCTTTCGAGTGGCCATTTGGCCCATTCTTCCTAACATGTCCCCTTCAAGGGGAACCATATCCCCTATCATCATGTACTAAAAATCATATATGACATTGTTTTTATTTGAAAGATCATTACTCCTTCAGATTCAATCCACTCACAATGCTCAGTCAAAGAGGGGAAAAATGTATACACCTAAAATTACTCAACTCATTATTCTTGACTAATATTCCTATTAGTTGACACTAATTCTACTTAACCTATCTTATTCTACTAATTTATCCCATTTCATATTCCATTTATCTAAAATTATCCCCTTCTTTTATCTTATATTCACTAACCTTATACAACCCATTCCTCTATTAATTATATCCTAATCCCTATTAAAGATCTTTTAAACATTTTTATTAATGTAACCAAATAAGTTACAGTCAATTTTTTTATAGCTACCACTATTGGTTAGGTGATCAAGCTTTTTGGCATCGTAGTCACTACAATTTATAATAACTGTAGCATTTCCTTTATTATCTTTAAGGATAACTATATATTTATTATTCCTATTAGTATTAAGAGCCTCCTATTCCTCCTTCTAAATGTTACAAGACAAATTTTTTTCCTTACGTAAAGTAACCACAAAATCTTACCTTACTTCTTCTGCAATGTTGAAAGGTAAGTGTTTAAGATAACTATCAATACCAACAATAAAGTCTCCACTGGGTATTTTCTTAGGAACAATAGAAAAACCCAAACCCTTTTGTAAAGTATTAAAACATGTCTATTTAAAGATAAATTTGATAGATTGAGAACTAATTTGTTTTTCTACTCACTAATAATATTTTTTGAATTGAAATTAATAAGTGAGATTGTTGTTGATGTTCTTGTCTATAATAATAATATTATTATTATCATTATGAATATTACAATAGATGAGATGAAGATAGATTGATTCACTCAGAGATATTTTTAGAAAGATTTACTCCTTCCAAATTATTGGCTATCATTTTGTTACCACAAAGTTGTGGCTTAAAAGTTTCACTTACAATCCAAAGGTTTTCAATTCAATTTATTTAGCATCTTCAAAATTTTCCTTGTTTTGATGAGACAACATTCTTTTAGGATTCACACAAACACTAACATTATTGTATATTTTTAAAATTGTCAATTCCAAAAATGATATATTACCCATGACTGATGGTGATGTCAAGATATTGCTCCATCCTTTCCTTTGAAGACTGGTGCATAGGGCTGAAGGATGTATAATATTTTTCCTACTAAGTAAAAAATATATTTGATAAATACATTTTCATTTATACTAACCCGCACTAGGGATTTGAGATGTTATTCTCCACCAAAAACTTGATGCTAGTCTCCACATAAGACTCCTTATCATCTGGTGTAGGTTCTAAGTTCCTAAAAATGAGTTTCAAATAATTAACAAAGCAAGATCGATCCAAATATGTGACCGATTCAAATGCCTAAAATCAAACCCAAATCTTGTATTGGTTTTTGGTGATTCTTCACCAAAAGGAAACATCAAACCTCATCTAATTATGCCTTTATTTTTATTGAGTGTTGAAAACTTTATCTTCTGCCTAATTTATTCCTTATTAAGTGCATACAAGGCCACTAAATGGGAAAAAATATCAAATTTTACATAGGTTGTTCATAATAGACCTTGTTTTTGAAATTACATATCTAATAAAAGAAAGGATAGCCCTATCAAAAACAATATTATTTATAGAATTATACAATGAGTGTTTAATACATACCCAAGAGGGAAAAATTATATGATCCATGTAACATTTAAATAATTCTAGGTCTGTTGTTCACTTTGTCAATTTAATATGAAGGTTTTCAAAAAGCTTAGACTTTGAGTATATCTCCCTCCCATGAAGGGTGCATATTAAATATTAATAAAGTTCTTTTAAGAAAGAATGTGTAATAATGACAACATCAATCATGAAATTGAATACCTAAAAGGGATTTTTAAGTGGAATGGGTACTCTAGAAAATAGATAATTAGAGCGATCAATAAAAATAAATAAAATAAAAATAAAAGTTACAATAATAATGATTACTTAATAGATCAAACTATATCTTATTTGTCTTATGTAGAGGGCATTTCTACCAAAGTGGTTAAAATTCTCAAATGCAAGAACATTAAATCCACTTTCCTTCATGTTAATAAATTACATAGGACATTAGGGTGGGTAAAATATCATCTGGACCCAAACCTTCGTAGTGGTGTCTACATTGTCGAATGTTCAGGTGGTATTCCTTATACAGGAATAATTGGAAGATCTGTTTAAACTAGAATTAATTAACATTCGATAGATATTCCACTTGAAAGGAAATAAAAATTGGCTATTGTTGAACACTCTTCTAAGACAAAGCATGTTATCAACATAGAGCAAACTAGAGTCATTGTTAGAAAAGACCATTTTCACAAGCATCGGATAAGGGAGGGGATTGAAATATTGAAACACCTTAACAAAAAAAATAGGGATGAGGGGCTAGGAATTAGTCATGATTATAAGTGGTTAGTTTTCACGATTTAGGTTTCTTCTTTAACCTTCTTTGGTTGATATTTGTATATTATTTTCCTTAATTACTTCATTCTTATTATTTTATAGTAATAATATTATATATTGTGTGTTATTTTATTATTATTTGATGATGATGATGATGATGATGATGATGATGATGATGATGATGATGATACTTTAATTATTTTGCTTCTTTGATTTAAATTTTATTTTATTCTATTTAATATTTATATTTGTGAAATTTTTATTTTTATTATATTATTATTTTTTAGTAAAAATTTATTTTTGTTTCCTTTATTTATTATGGTTTCATTATTTGTTCTTAGAATCTTTTTATAGTTATTATTTTTTTTAATTTTTTGTTTATAGAAACTTGATCATCTAATTTTCTTTAAATTTTTTGGTCGTACTACTCCACTTATCAGAATTTCTCCTTATAAAAAATCATAGAAAATAATCCAAAACATTGAAAATTAAAAATCCATATATACTATTTTCATATATATATATATATATATATATATATATATATATAACAAATTGTTAATATATTAATTTTTTTAATTCTAATTATTTATTATTATTTAAAAAAATAAAAATTAACTACCTAATTATATTAAGAGATTTTTCAATTCTGTCTGATGTTATATAACACTTATAGTTTGAAACGTCAAAATTAATCAAAATTATATGTAATAGTGACATGTACATTTATATATAATGGTGGCATATGTCCATTTATGTTTCGTGGTTTTTTAGTTTCATCTTATCTTATTTTCAGGTGTTTGAGTTTTAGATTTTATGTCTTGTGGGCTTTGCTTTGCTTTCCCTTTTTCTTTGTTTCTTTCTTCTCTCTTTTTTGGGGGATAGAAGTGTTATTAAGTTTTTATGATTTTTTAGATTTTCTAAGTTATAGAATTTAAGGTTTTGAATTTTTTAAGTTTTGGATCTTATTTTTTAGGATTTAGATTTTAGATTGTAGTAATATTTCCTATAAATGTATTATTCATATTTTTTTAGATTTTTGGATTTAAGAATATTTGGTTTGAATTTTTTAGATTTTAAAATTTTGAGTTAAATATTTGATTTTATTTTTCAAGGTTCAAAGGTTTTCAAATTTAAGTTTTTAAATTATAATTTTTGAAATTTTTAAGATTTAAATTATATAGATTTAAGGTTTTGGATATTTACAAACTTAGCAATTTTTTTATTTTCATAATTTTAAGGTTTGAGATTTTTCAGTTTTAACGTTTAAATATTATTTTTTTAAATTTTATAATTTTATATTTGTGACACCTTAATTTTATTTTAAAAATATTAAAACATAAAATTTGATATTTTAAATTTTTTTTAAATTTCAACCTTCAAATTTTAAATTTATTATTTCTATTTTAAATTTCACAAAAAAATAATATCATTTTTAATTTTTACATTTTAAAATTTGTCTATTATATTATGAAATTTAAATTTTAAATTTTTAAAATTTTATACTTCAAATTTTCAATAACTTCAAATTCAATATATCTTACACCTTCAACTATTATTACTAATTTTATGTACAAATTTTCAATATATCTTACACTCTTAACACCTCTTAATTACTAAGATTCTATATGTGGTGGAACTATATATTTTTAAACAATGTGAAACTAAAGTCATATTTTTTCATTTTTTCAAAAAAAAAAAAAAAAGATACAAGTGTTTTCATCCATAGCGACCGGGCCTCCAAAAGCAAATTTAATAATCATTTCTTAGGGTCTACTAATTGTTTTACGCTGTAAGTATATACTGCCTACTAATAATTTATCCGGTCATATACGGTCTAAATAACCAAAAACATGCTACAGAACCGTCAATTTCCATGGCTGTAGGCGGTGATAGAAAGCTTCATTGACGGGTCAATATCTTCCAGTACTGCCGTGTTTGCCGTTCATCCAATCAAATTCACAGCACATCTCTATAACAGTGTTTTGGCAGCTTCGGTAGGCTAGTAAAAAATGCATACTTCTTCCATAGCCGTCTCTTTTTCTTGTATTCTTTGGTCGACTGGCATTTGTATGTGTAAAAGCAAGGGTCTCATAATCCATTATAGGTTTTGTTTTCCCACCCACGCGTACGTATTTCCAAATGCTTTTGAATTGCGTGTCTGCATTAAAACAGTATTAACAAGCGTTGAATGAGAGACGTTTGCGTGTTTCCTGCCAATTATTTTGATGTGACTAGGAGGCGTGGCCGTTTGAGAAAGAAAGATACGACTTAGTTGCTGGACACGACTAGGAATGGAAAGTCAAATTCAATGGGGATCATCACATCGCTCATTCCGGATCATTGTGTGGGTGGGCTCTTCTTTTAGCCACCATATTCAAATATCACGTGTGTCTATATTGTGTAATAAAAAATATGGTCTTTGTATGTGTCAATATAAAAACATATTGGACATTGCTCATTTTCCAATATATGATGCCCTTTTAACACCTAAGAGAATTTATATAGATTTACACGTACAATCTTACTTAGATTAAGATTTTCAAAAATATTATTAGAAATATTACTTTGCAACACTTACTTTTAGATTCGTTCTAAATATATTCTTTTTAGTGTAGGAACATTCTCCTCTTTCAATAGTTTCAACATCACCCTCTTCATTACAAGAGCTTCTACACATTGTTGTTCTTTTTTATGATCTATAGGTGTAATACTTTCCTTATATGCTAGCACAATGTGCTCATTTTTATCAATTCTTCTGCTTCCATCACTATGCACATGTGCCCATTAAAACACTCTATGGACAAATTCACACATTTGAAACATGTACCCATGTACCCATGAATCCTCTTCCGCTACCTCATCCATAGCATCCTCTACCTCTGGTAGAATTTCATATGCCTCTTTATGCAATATTGTTTCTTTAAGAAGTGTTAATGTTTCCTTCTTATGTAGAATATGCTCTTTCTCTACCTCCTTCTCATTGTGCAATTGATAACTTTCTTTTTCCTCTAGTCATGCCTTATTATCTTTGGGACATTTGTTCCTTAATCTTCATTGCACATTGATAGGATTTTTTCAAGGCATTGTAGTCGAATAATAACTCATATTGAATGGAAATGCAATCCATTCATTTAGCTTGATATCTTCTTGAAGTCATCATTCACACAAATCA
>JARHVA010005894.1:682500-697500 GCA_037957365.1 Torreya grandis
TAGGTGTTGTATTAATTTCAACATAGTCCCCAAAAACTCAAATTTTAGGATTTAGTTACCTTTTCTCAGCTTTCCAAATTTACCCATTTCCACTTGTTTGAATGCCCATTCAGGGTAGAAAAAATTTCTTGACCTGGTTCCTTACATGTCAAATTTCTTCCTTCTCTTGACCATCTCCATCACTAACATACCATAACTGTATACATGTGATTTGTCACTCACTAGTCTATTATTCCTATACCACGCCTCTGGATTCATATATCCAACTGTTCTTCTACCACTTGTTAGGGATAGATGGCTTTCTTTTATATTTATTAGTTTTTAAAGACAAAAATATTCAACATTTAGTAATAAATTGACATCAAGGAGTACATTATGAGGCTTTATATATAGTTAAAAATGCCGATTTTATATTCATCATGTATGTATACACTTTTGTAATTTATGCCCATTACAATGGAATACAATTATTTCTATTCTAATGCATTATGATTGACTTGATGGATATATTTCTCTAGGGAATCATTGACAATATAATCATAAACCAAGGTTCATTTATAAAATTCATAATAATACCCAAAGAACCACACCAGATACAAGTTGTGGATCCTCCCCATAGTACAAACTTTATTCATAAACTAATTTCTACTGTATTTGGATTGTCTAGAATTTTAATATCTACTAGGCATTCATTTTAAATATTTCCTTTGTAAACTATACCAAAACCTCTTTAGTTGAGTCTATTAATGAAATTTTTAGTGTAGTGTTTAATATGAGCATTATAATATCTTTTTGGAATTCATCCATGTAGAAATTTCTCAATGAAAAGTGGTGTGGAGTCCAAGGGATCCATATACTCTCTAATGTACTATTGCTCCTCTTTTTTCTTCCTTTTCATTGTATTGAATCTAAAGTAAATAATGATGATGGTTTTTGTGGTGATAATTCCAGATACACTGCCTATTACTTCAATAAAACCAATATATTGTTCTTCATTTATTCATTCACTTGTATTATCCATTCATAGGAAACTTTATAATGAAATTATTGCTCATAGAAAAATTTGAAAGGAAAAATTGTATTGGATATTTACTCACTACATATCTCAAAGTTTCTAAAATTCAGGATACTAGACACTTCGAAACAATAAATATTTAGTAATTTAAATAACATAATATAAGTTAGCAACAACAAAGATAATTAAAATAGAGAAAATACTAAATATGCATGAGACAAAACACCAAATTTACATGGTAGAAACCTAGTAGATATAATGATACATTCATGGTTTGAGATATGAAGATTTTATTAACTCAGAATTAATAGATTACATGCAAACTCAGTTTTTTATACTTTGGATCTCCATAAAGATAAATACACTTGAGTGCCATAGTACCATTATAATTTATTCTCCTAAAAATCGAGTTGAAAAATTGCATTAGGATTTTCCTTCCTAAAATAGAATTCAATGAAATTCATATTTTTAGTAATAGGAGTTTGACTCCTTAATTTTTGGCTTCATGAGGTAGAGAGATTATTGGGTTGGCATCACCCCCACACCCCCTGTCAAGAAGTGAGGTAAAAACTACACAACAAAGACACCCAACATTTGACTTTGTTGTCAAATATCTAAAAATTAATAAGTTTCCCTTCAAAAATTTAGGAAAACATTTAACAAAACTATAAAAATAAAACTAAGGTTTGTTTTTTTTACTTTTAAAGCTAAACTCATGGCTATAAATATTTGAAAGTTTTCAAGAACACATCTTTTTATTTACCTCAAATACAGCTAAAATTTTATATCTCAATATTTTGTTCTGATTAAAATGAAATATAAACAACCACCTCTACTACTACTACTACTACTACTACTACTACTACTACTACTACTACTACTACTAATGATGATGATGATGATGATGATGATGATGATGATGATGATGATGATGATGATGATGATGATGATGATGATGATTATGATGATGATGATGATGATAATGATGATGATAATGATGATGATGATAATAATAATGATAATGATAATAATAATAATGATAATAATGATGATAATAATAATGATGATAATAATAGTGATAATAATAATAATGATAATAATGATGGTGATGATGATGATGATGATGATGATGATGATGATGATGATGATAATAATAATAATAATAATAATAATAATAATAATAATAATAATAATAATAATAATAATAATAATAATAATAATAATAATAATAATAATAGCAACAACAACAACAGCAACAGCAACAACAACAACAACAACAACAACAACGACAACAACAACAACAACAATAATAATAATAATAATAATAATAATAATAATAATAATAATAATAATAATAATAATAATAATAATAATAATAAATCTTTGTAATCATCATCGAATCAAGTTTTTTTATGGGGGCCATCAGTACAAATGTAGAGAGCATAGTAACATCTCCTGTTAGATGCCTCACAAAGAGTAAAATTACCGTTATTCCATTTCATTTGAATTTATATCTAGAGGAGATCCTATCATAATTGATATTGTAGTTACTATATGGAATGAAAACCCCATATTTCATACAACTATTGGCATTATCTTGAAAGGAGAATGAGGATGGGAGGACTGGATGAACTATAAATCGGTCTTGTATGTAAGTTATATTTTACATATAAGAATGGTTCCCCATGTGTATGAATCAAAAATTTCATTAAGAAAATTATCATTTTCAAGCATTGGTGAGTAGATAAATGTATTATAACAAACATCCAAATGGGTATTATCAAGGGAAATTTAAATTATTCAAGTTGAGTAAGATGATTGTGTGATATCTCACAATACCTTTTACCTATAATATTGATAACATGATCCTCAAAAGAAAATATCAGAGAGTAAAGTCTTTGATTTTTAGGGTAGTCAACATAAGCATCACTAGTACATTTGCTTGTGTATACACCTAAAATTACTCAATTCATTATTGTCGACTAATATTCTTATTATTCAACAATAATTTCACTTAACCTATTTTATTCCACTAATTTTTTTCATTTAATAGTCGATTTATCTAATATTATCCACTTTTTTTATCTTATATTCACTAACCTTATTCATCTCATTTATGTATTAATTCTATCCTAATTGCTATTATCCTAATCTAATCATATATATCCATTATATGGGAATTTCTTATTCTCATGACCCTACATAACCACCTACCAGCCTACTCCCTAGGCTTTTCTACACTCCTAGTCACCTAATATCCTTCTAATTATCATTAACTTGTAAAAAGAGTTATATAACTCTCTCTGACCTAGCCTTCCTCTCTAGAAACCGATAATTCTTCATGTTTCCAAGGAATTTAATATTGCTTGGATAATCTACAACCATTGATCTCCTCCCTCTAAGTTTGAAGCTCATCCATATATCTTCCCTCCCTCCATCTATATAACCAACTATCCTCCTTTATGAGAGATCATCTAGAAATCTTGTGAAGATGTCATGCCAAATCCATAATCAACCATCAAGCATCCATTATCACAATCTAACATCATGCCATCACTATGTCAAATCTCAGTCCAATGTAATAACTATCAATCCTCTTGTTTTTTAATCCATTTGATCATGTTTTATAAAATTTGGGATTTGAATGTTATTTTGAATTGTATTGATGTAGTTGCATTTTGTCCTAATGGCTCTATAATATACCTATAGTTGTCATTTGAGTCGATTGAATTGCATAAATTTATTCCACAGAGCTCAAATTTCACCTACATTTTGGAGACCATGGTGGGACCATCCCTCCCAAACTAATAATTTGTCATCATAGATGTGTTTTTATTAACCTACAGGTCTAATTAGATCACGAAAATCCAATAAATTTAAAAATTTTACTTGTACAAGTTATATTCATGAGATTTTATTGGAAGTCAAGGGTTTATCCTATACAGTCATGATATTGTCGCTAAGAATTAAAATTTTGCACTAACTATATCCTTAGCTGCTAAATATTTATTTGACTATGTAGGTTTTAGGTTTCTGGTAATCTCATGACTCACAATTAGTGATATTTTTAGGTGAGTAGTGATAATGTCTAACCCAGTCATGATATTGTAAACTACTAACAATTTTGTGCTACAATTCTATTTTTCAAAAAATTGTAGCTTACCCAATTATGATTTTGTCCTGCTAATCATGGTATTGAGGTTGTGAGTCATAGTTTTGTAAATTTTCATTAAACTAATAATAGTTGACCACTCTCCTCTAGGTTTAATTTTTCACTCTCATATTATGTGTTCTATATGAACTCATCATCACCCAATCAAGAGTAATAATCCCCTTTTTCATTACATTTTCATCCAAACAATTTAATTTATAACTAACCCCAATTTTACTATTAATATTTTGTCTTTGTGTGGCTTATGTATGGTATGTATTCTATGTAGGTTAAATAAGATGCTAAGACAAGGGAAGGATTAACTGATAACACATGAAAATAGAAACTTTACCCATTTTCTTGATTTTTGACAAACCCAAAAGTTGTGTCCTCAGAGTCACAGTATTAGCTTGATCAGTTGTGGTATTACAATCATAATCATGATTATACAAATTATGTCATTTTAACTCTTTTTATATCTAATGTCTAGTCTTTCAAATTTTTTCTAGCATATGAAGGGATAAATTTACTAGTTTAGATCTTCTATTTTTTAGAATAGTCAAAATATTGGTAAAAATTTATTTGTCCATTTTGGAAAGTTTTGATACAACACAAACATTAGTCTTTATCTTTTTATCATCTCTAAATAAGACCTATTTTAGATGTTTTAAACAATCTACAACATTAGTTTTAGTCACATAACATAATCTGGAAGTTTTGTTATTTTGTACAATATCACAACTATCAATTTATTTTTAGTAGTGGGATTGTCATTTTGAGTCATAATTTTGTGTTTTATGAAAAAATCTCAACTATCATTTTATACCTTATCACAATTTTGTCTAAATAGTAATAGTTTTGAAGTTACCCATCATAGTGATGCTAACTGCAATAATATCAAAACTCACAAATAGTAGTTTTATCCCCCTAGTTGAGATTTTACACTGTGTAATGGTCATTTTACACTAAATTTGGTACTTTTTGAGTTAATTTTTTATTCATTTTTTGTGAATTTTGAGTCACTCTAAGCCTCTCACAAAGGCCAAATTACCTCTAACAGTGAGGGGCTCCGCCCCTCAACCCCACCTTGTACCATGATAGGGAGTCCACCATGGGTACTGCCCACAAACCCTATAAGGGGTTGTACACCATGACCCTGGAAGGGGTGTTTCCCCCTGAGCCCACAAGGGGTGCTACCCTTTGACCCCATTGGGGGATACCACCCCTAGACCCTCATAACATGTCCCACTCACTCCAACTAAATTATAGAGCCAAATCATGATTATTTAGGGTGTTTTATTAAGGCCTATTTGACTAAAATCTTGTTTCTTGTAGGGATCATTTTTCTCACATTATCTTTCAGTTCATATTTTGGGTCTAATGTTTTATTTGTAGGTTAACTCTTTTGAGTGCCACCTAAACTACTAACCATGTGCTTGCAATCTAACTATCAAAACCCATTTGGCATTTAAAAAAATCAAATTTTGATTATCTATTTCATCTTGTATATATCATCTTGTTGTAAAAAACTCATTCCTTATATATCTACTTGCGTGTTTTTTAACTTGTAAATAGTCATTGTATCATGCCCCTCACACATAGGTAATTTAATCAATTAATTAATTGTATTGTGTGTTTATTTGTTTGTTAATCCCCCCTATAGGATAGCATGTGACATGGAATTGATCCTCATGCATAGGCTTATTTTATAAGGGTTAGTGTTGTGGATGTCATCATCATGCTTTAATCAAACTCCATGTTTTGAAAGAGTACAAACATTAGGGACAAGTATAGTTAGGCTATGTGCCTGACCCCATATATGTCATCAATGAAGGGGGAAAGTTAACTCTTTGAACTAGGAATTAGACAACACCCTATATGGACTCAAGCCCCAATATACCATCATGTATATCAAGGATGCACCTAAATTATAATATATAACTTAGATTAATAGACTTTAGCCATAACAGGTATCCCACTATAGGAATCAATATCAGCTTTGAAGTAGCCATTGAGTGTGATTAAGGTTGAGAGGGTTCAGTCAGTATCATAATGGCTCATTATCCTATAGCCTTGCCCATGAAGTTGTTGGATGGTTTAGGCATTAGGTTGTGCTTTATTTATTTAGGTGTGTGTTGTGTTAGACTTGTGTTGTTTGTGAGCCAAGTCAACCTTCACCCATACTTATCCATACCTATCTTGGTCATCACCCCATCATCTTGTATATCTTTATCATCCTTTTCTTGTATATCCATTTCATTATGCCATCTACTATATTAATATCAATCACACCCCACTTTAACCTTTCCTTGTCTATCAATCACACCATAGTCTTAATCATTCCCATAACATTTTATTGACACCACCCCCTTGTACATATTTGATCATAAACCATCACCTATCCTAATTCCATCTTATCTCATCATACAAATTCTATCCTAAACCCACCTCATCCATAACCCTAATCATCCTCATACCATCTTCTCTCATCATCCTCATCACATATTATAGAATCCTAGTCTCATCCCCATGTACATAGTTTATTTATATTGTACATTCTACTAGTAATATCCCTATCTCCTATCTTAGGTCTAGTCATATCTCACCCCTCATTGTCACATATCCTAATCATCCACCTTGATTTGTCTAAACTTGACCTTGTCTTATCCACCTTTTATCACACCATAGTCCTAATCATTTCCATATCATTTTATTAACATCACCCATTGTACATATTTGATCATAGCTCATCACCTTTCCAAATTCCATATTTTCTCATCATCCCATCACCTTGTATATCCTTATTTCACCTTCTTATACATAATTCATTCTCTTTTACATCCTTTTAATCATATCTTATCACTAGACACATACATCATTAGTCATCCCATTATCACATCTCATCATCCACATCTTGTCCTAAATCCATACACAATCACTTGTCTTGAACTTACCTTCATTACCATCTATTCATCACCTCATCTTATCCTAGTTGGATTGTTAGTCACATATAGATATAACCATCCCCATCTCATTTGCATCATCCATCATCATTATCTTATCCTAATCACCTCCATCACATAATCACCTACTATCCTATCTTGATTAAATTAGTCCAAAGCTTTGAACTATTCCTCTAATCCACATCATCCTATTATCTAAATATACCATCATTCATCACTTGGTTATATCTCATACCCTAGTCAGTATTTTACTAGCACCTTGTCATATTGTTAGCTTCAATCTAATAACCCATCAATCATCAATCAATCTTGTCTCTATCATCTCGCCTACTCATAGCTAGAAACATATCCAATCATCCTTTTTATAGTTTGAATTTAAACACCCATAAAAACTTCAATGCTTTTTGATAGCTTGATAACTAGGCATTATTGATAGGTCGTTAGCATTTACTGAACTATCATTTAAAAATTTGACCACTAATCTTATATTATCCTAACCACATTTAGTATACCTTATAGTCATCATCATCATCTATCATATTATCTCGATCCTTTAGACTTAATCTATTTAATATACCATGTCTAATCCTTAATCATCCATATTTCATCACCAATCCGCATGGATTTGGACCTGATTCTCATAAACCAGTACATCTTGACCCATAAAGATGAAGCAATTCCAAGAGTACTATAGATGGGTACCCACCTACCTTCTATCCTTGATCCCATATATCTTTAACCAACATTCCATCCACAATCCCCTATCTCATCAAAATTATTATCAACATTCCTTGATGTGGTCACCTTAATCAATTAACACATCAAATAGAACAAAGATGAATTCCTATTGTGGATATGGAAAATAGACACATATTTTCTTGATGATTGTGACCTTACAAGATCAAAAACACCTCTCAAATAGATCCACCATCACCCCTTATCCTCATTCCATTCCATTCCACGACCCACTAAAGACCCCTTAGCCATAGTCTATAATTGTCCCACAATAAACTTCTCCATCTACCAATCATAGTCTATCAACACCCCCTCATCTTACTAGCAAAGGTAAACCCAACTTATCACACTCTTCATCCCCCAATTACATGAGACCCCTATAATTTATTTCCAAAAACAATGCTCTAGCCTGACAAGTCTCCCATCTTTCATCACCCACCACAACAAAGCTAGACCCCACTCTCATAGACCAATACGTATCTACCAACAAGGATGAGATCCTCTTAAATTTTAATTCAATGGGTGCCCCACTTACCAAAGCAATTGATCCCCTTTTACTCATTTTAACCTCAAAATAAACCCATCTATGTCATTCCCCTTCCAATATCTCATCCACTAGCCATAGCCAACCATCCACCGCTTTCTCTACTAGTGAAGGGAATTTAATCTTGTCTACTCAACCATCCACCAAGTCACATCAAACTCTATCTGATCTAAAATCTAATTCTTGCACATATAAGAGTGGAGTGGGTCCTTATACTCCCCTTCATATATCTTTGAAAGCCCTTTTCTAAGAACTAGTCACCACTAACATGATGGTTTATCTACTTATCCAACATGCTGATTCCACCAAACCTAATCCAACTTGTTATAAAATCAAGATGATACTATCTTTACCTTCAAACTTGGGGGCACTCCCTTAAACAATGTCCACATTTATGATATTATGTACAAGACTTCATCGATCATGATGACATAGTAATCAAGGATGAATTTAATGAATTTAAATCCCTAGGTGGACAAGAAGAGGAATATTGATAGTCCATTACCTATCATGATTAAAACCTTCCCCTTGCAAGACAAGGTCAAGACATCTTATCCATCCTTCATAATCCCCCCATCTCCATCCACCCATCCATTCAAAATAAGTCTACTCCCCATAAAACAAGTCCTTTTATATCCCATAATCCCTTTTATAGACCTATAATTACTTCATCCATTAATCATCCATCATCTCTCTCTCACCCATAACATCCAATACCCCCATTGAGATGACAATCATGGACAAATCATTTTTTACTAGTAGTATACCATCATGTACATCAAAATATACATTAGATCCATTACATGAATCATGTGCATCACCAATATCTGAATCAAATTCCTCATCTGAATCATCATCCCTTACCGATATTTCAATAAATTATGATAATCCATACTCTTTTGAAGATCCCAATCATGATGAAGAAGTCATAATTGAATTCTTGAATGCTTTATTTGTTGAATATTTTTAGAGTGGATCTTATCCTACCTTTGAGGCATGTATTAGTGATCCTTTGGAGATTCTTGAGGACACTTTATGCAACATTGAGTCTAGGGATCTTAATGACCTTTATGAGGATTATGCTACCAATTATCCCCTTAATCCATCCCATCCTAGTAATCCTCCACCTCACCTCCATAATCCTCATATCCCACTCCATAAAGGGGACAAATAGGATCATGCACCATTATATTCCCTTCTATATTTAACATCACATGCCATAAATACCAAGGTTCAAGACCATATTCCAAAAATCATAAATCAAAGTTAAATAAAATAAAATCATCAACACAATTAAACAATGTCTCCCCCTAGTGAATCCCAATATCAAGAACTAGGGGAATATCAAGGTCAAACTAATCATATATCAAGTCAAAAATCAATTCCCTATAGTGAAGCCCAAAAACTAGCACTAGGTAGTAGTCAAGGCAAAAATCATATGACCAACCATCCTCTCAATGTTTTGTTTAAATAATCAACAAATCAAAAGGTCTTAGATCCCTTACTCTCATGGCATTGATATAATGAATCATCTCCACCATATCCAATGGTGTATGCAACTATTGAATCCCATTCTCACTCGCCATCCCATCATATTATCCACCTTGATCACATCCCTCCAATAAAGTAAAAAAAATATCTTTCATCCAATGGTGAAACCTAGTCTTCTAGAGCCTTGTGAAAGTACCATGATGAAAATTGATATCTGGAATCATGGTGAAATAATGTATTATCCACATTATTCCTCAAAACTTGGTGGCAAATCCATCTATTTCATATCCTCATCCATTCATCCCACTTGTCACATCCATTATCCACCTTGTCTATATCTCCCATCATCTTTTCCCTTGATCTATTGTTTCTATCCATCATCCGCCATCATATCATGCATCCTATCTCTTCTCCATTCCCATCTTAACCTTAGTAAATAATTAAAAGGTGTTTTGATAACTACCCCAAAATCCTCTTGTCATATCCTCTAATAGATTCTCAAGAAAATAACCATTTGGTTCCTTTATGATGTGGTCATTGGCTATCTTTGGTACATTTATCACTGGTCCCCATGATTGTCATCCTTTGTCATCATATATATCATTCCTCCATCCTTATTTCGGTTTCTAGTCTGTTTATTCCCTTTTCTAGTAACACCATGTGTATAGTTTTTACATATCCCAAAAATCCCTAAAAATTGAAATATGTCAAAAACCCTAAAAATCATAAAAAGTTGAAAAATGTAAAAATAGTCCATTGTGTCTTGTCTTATGCCTAATCCCCTAGTCACATCCATCTACACCCATATCATACATCCCCAGATTTAGATACTGCATTCCATCTTAGAACTAAATAAGATTGGTCACCCATCTCTCTATCTCTTTATCATCCTTCACCTAGGTCTTATCAACATACATCACCTTGTCAAAGACTTTAATCTAGCACTCATCACTTCCTATTAAATCCATTTCATACCTAGCTCCCATATAATGACCCTTTACCAGTATGGAGGGTACTTGATCCCATACCTATCCTATCATTGCCTCTTCATTCGTAACACCCATCTAATTACTCTTTGATAGTATGAAATGTATTTGATCCCATCATCTCCTACTATCCTTACTAGATTGGATCCTTATAGGGACTTTTCTATTGGTAATCCTTGGTCATCACTTATCTAATCACCTTTCTTGACCACTATTCAATTCAATTTCAAGATTAAATCAATATTTAAAGACCTTATCAAACCCCATCATGTCATCCATCCTTCCATCCTAAACTATGGGCAACACCTCATCTTAATCCCAATCCTCATCATTCATCTTATCCAAAATTGAAGTCTATCCTAAGTCCCCAATAAAATCATGACTAACATCATCTTATCCATCATTCAATCATTCATCTCATCCTTAGACAAGACATTGGGATACAACATGTAGATATTCATTTGTGTTACTCATTTATTCTATTTATCTTGTTTACATGTCTTTCATCATGTATAAATCATGTGTTTTGTTTATATCATGTATTTTTTAATATTGGGAAAATAATTGGGATGATATGAGGACACCAAAAGCGCCCTTCAGGATGTATAATTTGCTACTTTGCCATGCACTTTGACACAATGTCCTCTTGATCATGGCTATATCATAGGGCCTACTTCTAGGTGCCATATTTAATAGATTACTTACACTATGATGAGATTTATGATAGTTTTGATAGCTTGATCACCAACACCCTCATCATTACTATAATAATCTCATCATAATTAATCTAATCCTCTTGACTCATCCAACTCACATCCCATATTTTATCCTTATGATCTTCATATTATCAATAATATCCTTTAATTTATAACAAGTCTAATCATCCTCATCATCATCATCATCATCATCATCATCATCATCATTGTCATCGTCATCATTATCATCGTCATCATCATCATCATCATCATCATCATCATCATCATCATCATCATCGTCGTCGTCATCATCATCATCATCATCATCATCATCATCATCATCATCATCATCATCATCATCATCATCATCAACATCATCGTCATCATCATCATCATCATCATCATCATCATCATATCCTAGTCAGAACTACATCAGCCTAAGTTTTTTTAGACTATATAGCTAGCACTTGCCCACTTTTGTAATGACCAAATATGGCTTGGCCATTATCACTATAAATCTATCCTAATCTACCAATATTTTCATCACTCAATCAAATAATTTATTCTCTCTTATCCTCTTGATCATTGATCAAACTTTATATTTGATCTATACCCATCATTAATCTTAATCAAATGATTCTTATCCTACCCTATAGCTCTCCCTTACATGCATCTTTTGGATACATCTAAAGCTTATGTCCTTTTAATATTATGCTCATCCTGTTATGGTTGATTCCCCCTTCGGATTTGTTGACCACCATGACACTCACCATCTCTATTCCCTATGCATGTGTCCTTTTTAGGGGAATCATTATCAATTTGTATCTCATTTCTCAATGTTGACCTCATCTTCTTTATCTTCTATCCCACATCTGACATCCCATCCCCTAGTATACCCATCTCATTACACCCATCATTTCTTCTTTCGAGTGGCCATTTGGCCCATTCTTCCTAACATGTCCCCTTCAAGGGGAACCATATCCCCTATCATCATGTACTAACAATCATATATGACATTGTTTTTATTTGAAATACCATTACTCCTTCAAATTCAATCCACTCACAATGCTCAGCCAAAGAGGGGAAAAATGTATACACCTAAAATTACTCAACTCATTATTCTTGACTAATATTCCTATTAGTTGACACTAATTCTACTTAACCTATCTTATTCTGCTAATTTATCCCATTTCATATTCCATTTATCTAAAATTATCCCCTTCTTTTATCTTATATTCACTAACCTTATACAATCCATTCCTCTATTAATTATATCCTAATCCCTATTATCCTAATCTAATCTTAGTTATCCATTATATCATAATTTTTAATTCTCATGACCCCACCTAACCACCTACCAGTCTACTCTCTAGGCTTTCTTACACCACTAGTTACTTAATCTATAGCTAGTCCCTTTATAATTATCATTAAATCCTAAACAGAGTTCTAAGACTATCCAAATCTATAACTCTCTCTAACCTAGCCTTCCTCTCTAGAAACCTCTAATTCTAGAGGTTCCCAATGAATTTAATATTCCTTGGATAATTTACAACCATTGATCTCCTCCCTCTAAGTTTGAATCCCATCCATAGATCTTACATCCCTTCATATATATAACTAAATATCCTCCATGAGAGATCGTATATGAAGCTTCTACGGAAGTCATTCCAAATCCATAATCAGCCATCAAGCATCAATTATCACAATCCAACATCATGCCATCACTATGCCAAATCTGAGTCCAACGTAATCACAATCAATCAGCTTATTTTTGAATCTATTTGACCGTGTTTTAGATCATTTAGGATTTGAATGCTATTTTGAATTGTATCTATCTAGTTGCACTCTATTCTAATGGATCTAGAATTTTCTTAGTAGTTATCCTTTGGGTTTATTTAATTGCATAAATTTAATCCATAGAATTCAAATTTCACCTAAAAATTGTACCCAAAGGATATTTGATGGTAGATATCTTACAACTAGAATGGGAACAAGGTTTAAATGAAATAAATGAATGAGATAATATAATGAAAAATGTAATAAATAAATCAATGAGAGGAATGGGGAAGAGATGGCAGAGACCCATGATTTTAATCTAAAATGCAAAAAACAAAAATAATTACCCCAAGTCTTGATGACTGAAGAAATGCTTGACTAGCATTTGTAAAAGATGATCAATGGAGGGAATAAAGAAAGAGATAGATGGTGATTTTTTTGAATGAGATAAGTCAGTCTATGGATGACAACACTCTTGGAAATCTAGGCTTAACCATCATGTAATACCAATGTAATGCATGCATCAAAGCATTTGGGTCTAGCACAATGAACCTCTATGTTAAGAGTCTTCACCAAATTTATCCACTCTCTAACTTCCTTGGTAAAATTAACCTCACATTACTAATTGTGACCAATAATCAATAAACTAACTGCCACTTCATCGTGACCATCCATAACCAACTCATTTCCAACCCCATCATACGAATGTCATCACATCTCCACATGTTGGGCTTAAATATCTCACCTTATTCTCCTCCACTTCCCTTACATTTATTTTCACCAATAAATTCAACTCATATAGCCTCCCTTGAATTTGTTTGCATTGTTCCACATTGTCATTATTTGACATTGCATTCTAGTTCAAGAGGAGGAGGTGAATATGAATATATCACTCCATTATTCCTAAAAAGAAAGGTTATTCCTTTTTTTTAAACACATTTTGATTTATAGTGAATTTTTATCATACATAATTAAATGGGATTTGGATGTTAAGAAACTAATTATTTATAATTTTAATCATATCAAACTTTTATCCAACTACATCCTTCTACATATAATTTACTCATATCAAACACTTTAGGTCTATCTTACTAATATAATATGACTTGTTAATGTGTTGTAAGTATTTAGCATGTCCTTATTCTATTTCTTCCCAAATCCTTTTAAAATATGAAATTACTCTATTCATTTCCTATAATGGCTCTCAAATGAAACATTGAATGAACTTTATTGTCCATGTCAAAATTGGTAAATGTATTAAGGGTTTATACTACATTATTTAATTAGTTATTACAATGATTGAATTTGGAAAGGTTGATACAAATTAAATTTTACTACTCTATACATATCTATGAGTAAACTCTCATTAAACTATGATAGATGGGAATTTGATTATAAAAGGTTGATTATGGTTAATAACTTAAAAACCATCTAACTTTGTTAGTTTAGGAAAATCCTATATTTACTTTTAAATTCCTCTCATATATGGCTAAGTATAAAGTTATAATCAATATAATTTAGAATGGAATCTACATCTGTTAGGTGTAGATATATTAATGTCAAGATGAATCTCATTGTAGGCTAAGCTATTTTCAGTTGCCCTATTATGGAATGAGATTTATGTACTAAGAAATAAATGACTCA
>JARHVA010005894.1:712500-770000 GCA_037957365.1 Torreya grandis
CTCCTAGTAAAGCTAGGGATATGGTGGTACACTACATAAACAACCTTGTAATTTTTTTATAATATAGTGAAATCATTGTAATAACATAATTATATATGATCTAGGTATTGTGTAATATTCATTATAATTTGGTTGGTGTGTTGTATCAATATTTACAAGTATATTTATATGATCGAATATGCCATATTATTAATCAATTCAATAAAGGACTTATCATTATTATTGTTGATTAACCATATGGTATATTACATCCTTCAGCACATGTTAATCATACATGTTAAAATACCTAGATGGTATGAACATGGTTAATCATTATCAATATATGGCAATAGTATGTAGATGTTTATATATTGATACCACATGTTGATCTATACATCACCTCTCTCTCTCTCTCTCTCTCTCTCTCTCTATATATATATATATATATATATATATATATATATATATATATATATATATATATACCTTGTAAGAAGAAACTATGTTACCATATATAGCAGAACTCTTAATTATGCATGTTACTGCTAAACGTAATTATCCCTTAGTAATATCACCATTAGCATCCTTCTAGATTGATTTTGAATATGGATTTAAAATTTTAAATAAATGGAATGGGTTTTATATGAGAATGGATGTATATAATAACTAGAGTTATATTTGATACATATAGATAAGTATTCATATGGTGGATATTTAATGACATCATGACAGAAGTGAGTACTCCACTTGTTGGGATTCACATTAAACGGATGAAGCCAGATAATGGATTTGATTTATATAGTTAATGTAAATATTAATTTATATATAGAGTAGCTATCAAAATATTAAAATGCTATAAACTAAATAAATTATGCATCTAGATGTTCTATAGGGATGTTACTAGACATTACATTTAGTTAATAATCTGAATATAGTTAGGTTTGTAAATGTAATTAAGTTAAATTGATATAGGTGTGACTATATCTATTATGAAAAATAATAAATAATATATTTTCAAAGGACAGGAAAACTATCACTACATGAGTATAGACTCCTTGAATGGTAACTAGTTGTTTGAATGAAAGATTATGTGAACATTGATTTATGACTGCTTTATTATGATTGGCTATTGAAATCAAGAAGAATGTACGTGACAATGCTGGACTATGATTGTTTATCACAGAATGTAATATTTTGTATCTACTGACAAAATTTAGATGTATGCATTCTAATTTGTAAAATACATTAATGGTATGAACTGTGTTTCTATTGCTTATTACTTCTTATGGGACAAATAATATAATGGTGATTCATTCATACATTTGACAAACTAAATGTATGATATTTATTATTCATGTGCTTAGCATGATTTATGATTTCTATTAGGATGTAAATTGAATGAATCTATTTGTTAGTTTTTGTTAACCAAATCTCTCATTGTTGTTACTAAGTAGTGAGATAAAGGGTTAGTGCATGGAGTTGGGGGATAATTCTATGGAAATTTTACATGATAAAATTGCATTAATAAATAACATGATTATGTTATGTATTTAATGTGATCATGTTATTTAAATTATGTGTCGGTAATTATCGATCCATAACATGATCGTGTTAATGTATAACACGATCATGTTAATAGATAACATGATCATATAATCATAAATAAAAAATGTGAAAATGTTTATATTATTTTATAAAATTAAACAAAAGGAGAGAATGTTGGTTAACATGTAACACAATCATGTTATTGATAATATGATCACATTCTTGTTATTTTTCAAATAAAAGCATGTGGGACATGCACATGAAGGCATCTTTGGCCTAAAACTTATATTTACTATAGTGAATGTTAAGTATAAATAAATAATTGTAATAATATAAATTTAAACTAATACTTTAATTTTTTTTAATTATATATAATAAATTAGGGTCACTCAATGTCTGATAGAGTTGGTCTCATAGTTGCATGCCTTATGATGTGGAGAATAGTTTTTCAAAAACCAATCAAGTCAAAACTTAGGCATTTTTAGGGTCTAGGTATTAAAACTAAGGATTTCAAGACATAATTTTTTCATTGGATGTCCATTTTTGGTAAATATATAGTCATTCTTGGGTTTTTATGCATTTTGGATTGATTCTTTGTATTTTTTGGAGTCTTAGGTTTGTCAAAATTGATGTTTGTAGATCAGTCACTTTGAAATTGATGAAAAGTGGTGTGATTTGGGTAGCATAGGTCACATTGATGACCTACACACATCAAATGACAACTTTGTGTTAATTTCACTTTTTAATCATCCCTCCCTCATCCTCGTTATCTTATTACTCATTCCTTGTCACCCCTAATCACTCTCTCATCATTATTTATTGTCGCTAATCACTCCCTCATTAAACCTCATTATCCCTAGTCATCTCTAATCACTCCCTCATCATCCCTAATTACTCCCTGATTGACCCTAACTATCCCTCATCATCCTTAATCACTCATTCCTCATCCCTCATTATCCCTCATTAATACCTCATTAAACCTCAAAATACCTCATCATCTTTAATCACTCCCTCATCTTCCATAATCATTCCTTCATTGGATCTCACCATTCCTCATCATACATAATCTTTCCCTCATTATCTCTCACCATCCTTAATAACCTCTTCATCGTCCCTATTCACTCCATCCTCATCCCTATCGACTACCTTATTGACCCTCTTGATT
This sequence comes from Torreya grandis, assembly GCA_037957365.1. NCBI lineage: Eukaryota > Viridiplantae > Streptophyta > Pinopsida > Cupressales > Taxaceae > Torreya > Torreya grandis. Next base: position 715,190 of record JARHVA010005894.1, read on the forward strand.
TATCATCATTTATAACTACTTTGGCTCATCATCCCTAATCACTACCTAATTGATACTCACCATCTTCCATCATTCCTAATCAATAATTCATCATACCTCATCATCTCTAGTCACTCATTCCTCATCCCAAATCACCTCTAATCACCCCCTCATTAATCTTCACCCTCCCTCATCATCCCTAACCATTACCTCATCCTCCCTAATCACTCTCTTATTGACCCTCAAAAGAATTGAATTTATCCTAAAGCATATTTTCAAATTTTGAACTTTAAATTTATACATCATCTATAACCATATGCTAGTATATGGTCTAGTGTAGGCCTTGAGAAATGGATCACTTAGTAGTGTCACTTGGTGTATAAAATAATTTTTTTTAAAGATGTAATCCTTTGTGACATCTCACCATTAGAGGTGGGTGATGTTTTACATATGGTAAACCATATATTTACCATTATTACTTCTATGTTAACTCATTTAATGAATTCATTAATTTCAAGATGTTGAATGACATCCTCAGGCCCTTTATCTATGCCATTATTTTAATCAAATTTTATGACATCTTAATCTTTATAAAAAATTGGATGAACATCTACACTATACTAAAATATTGTTTCAAATTTTGTAGAAACATATGATTATGATAACATGCATAATTTTTCATTTTTCATTCAATAGATAAAATATTTGGGACACAATATACACATAAGGAGTGCATGTGTGAGCGTGACCAAGATTTAAGTCATATAGGAATAGGAAACATTAATAAATTTGCATCTGATTCAAATATTCTTAGAATTTAAAAATTATACAAGAGATTTATGTTTATTATTTCTCTTTTGAACCAAACTACTAAAGGTGGAACTAAATAAAGTTTAATCTAGTCAGCTATACAACAAAGATAATTTGATGAACTAAAATTTAGACTCTATTTTGTATTAGTACTTATGTTAATTGACTATAAATTTTGAAGATCATTTAGTTCATTTAGTAATAAAATTGACTATCACAAATGGGAATTCAAAATGAAAGTCCTAGACAAGAGTTAATTTATATTATAATAGATTAAACAATATATGATTGGAATTAAATATATTTGTAAAGTATATACTTATAATAGATGATAAGGGAGAAATTAGGGATGGTGAGGGATGGTGAGGATCAAATATGGAGTGATGAGGGATGGTGAGGTTTAATGAGGGATTGATTAGTGATGATGATGGATAAAGAAATATTAATTATGTATTATTAGGGATGAGGAGGGAGTGATTAGGAATGATAAGTTCAAGATTAGAGATAATGAAAGTCAATAAGTGAGTGAATAGGGATGAGGAGGGAGTGAATAGGGATGAGAAAGAGATTAGGGTTGATAAGTGATGATGAAAGAGTGATTAGGGATGATGAGGAATAGTGAGGTTTAATAAAAGAGTGACTATGGATGATAAGGGTGTGATTAGAGATGACTAAGGATAGTGAGGGTCAATGAAGGAGTGATTAATGATAATGAGTAATGATGAGAGCATGATTCGGGGTAATGAGAGATGAGTAGAAAGTGATCAAGGATCAGGGAGGGATGATGAACAAGTGAAATTAACAAAAAGTGGTCATTTAATGTGTGTAGGTCATCAATATGACCTTCACTACACCAATCACACCACTTTGGATGAAGTTTAAAGTGAGTATTTTTCAAACCTCAATTTTGAAAAACCTAGGACTCTTTTAAATGCTAAGAATCAGTTTAGAAGGCACAAAAACCTGAAAATGATTATATGTTTAACAAAAATGCATATCAATTACAAAATTTTTTTATTGAAATCCCTAGGTTTAATAATTAGGCCCTCAAAATGTATAAGTACTAACTAGACTAGAATTTGAAAGACTATTTTGAATGTCATAAGGCATGCAACTATGAGACAAAATCTATCAAATGCTAACTGACCCTAATTTCTTATAGATGATGAGGGATGATAAGGGATGAGGAGGGAGTGATTAACAATAATAAGGAATAATTAGGGTTAATGAGGGAGTAATCAAGGATGATGGAGTGATTAGAAATAACTAGGGATAGTGAGGTTTAGTGAGGGAGTGACTAGGAATAATGAATAATTATGAAAGAGTCATTAGGGGTGATGACGCATAAGTAGGAAGTGATCAAGGATGAGGGAGGGATGATGAACAAGTGAAATTAACACAAAGTGGTCATTTAATGTGTCTAAATCATCAATGTGACCTATACTACCCCAATCACATCATTTGCATCAATTTCAAAGTGAGAGGTTTGAAAAATTCAATTTTGACAAACTTAAGACTCCTATAAATGTCAAGAATCAATTTGAAAGCCACAAAACCTTTTAAAATGACTATATATTTACCAAATATGGACATCAATTGATAAAATTATGTCTCGAAATCCATAGGTTTAATACTTAGATGCTGAAAATGACTAAGTGATGACCTCGTTTAATTTTGAAAAAATATTTTCCACATCTTAAGGCATGCACCTATGAGACAAACTCTATCAGATATTGAGTGACCTTAATTTATTATTTTGGAAAGAAGATTATATTCACTACTCTAAATGTTAAGTATAAGAAAGTAAATGTAAATATATATATGTAAAATTATAGTTAATATTTAGAATAGTAAATATAAGCTTCTTGCCAAAATTACCTTCATGTGTAACTCCCACATGTTTTAGGATGTTCAAAATATATAACATGATCATGTTATTAAGAAACATGATCAATTTATTAATGTGATCACGTTAATAATTTGATCACTCTATTAACATAATCATAGTATTTATATTTGAATTCAATTCCCATGCCTTTTGGCTAGATAATGGATTAGACTCCCTAGCCAAAGCCTTGGACTTTCAATGTACAATAAAGTTTTAAAAGTTATGAAAATAAACCAAATATTAAAATTTTATTTCCAAATACATTAAAATTTTCAATGTGAAAATTCAAAAAATTAATACCGTCATGACGATCACATACTCCTCTTTTTAAAAATATATATATTTTTTAATTTTTTGGACTAATTTAAGGTTTAAAACTATATTTATATCTATCTATGCATTTTTTAGGCCACTATATGTGACAAACATACGTGCCTATACATGTTCATGTAATTTGTCTTTCATTGATCCAAGTGAAAACAAAATTATATGGTAAAGTAGTAGGCATAATTCTACACACATTAAAAAAATTATTTTTCATTTTTTTGATGTAGTTAGGCCTGACTCAAAGATGACTATCCATTTTTTTGTTAATTTTTTATAATCTTTTTACTTTCCAAATTCAAAACAAAAAAGTATTGATTGAAAAAATACAAAAAAATATAGGTGATGTGCTAGAAGATTTTATCTAATAATAGTAAACACTACTTAAAAAATGGATCGAATCATGGCCATATATCTACTATGTTTTCTGAATAAATATACAAGTTCTTCTAAAAAAAATTATATGTTTGACATATTTATACTTAACCATTTCAAAAAAATAGTGTTTTGGATATTAGACTCGAAATTATACATTTCATGTTTTTACACCATCTTCAAATTTGGAGTGTAGATATATCACATTATCTACATAAGTTAAAATTTATAAAATGTTAGAAAAATCATATCCATGGGAAGGCCACTTTTTGTCCACGAACTTTGTGTATTTATCCTAAACATCACTAGCTTATTATTATCACAATGCTAGATGAAAGTAATATGATCAAGTGGTGTGTATGAATTTGACTGATCTAAGAGAGCGATAAATGTTATAAAATTTGGCCAATGTAATGTTAGTTATACATTACCATTTCATATGTATGATTTTAATATTTTGTGATATCATGTTAGAATTTATTTCTTTATAGTACATTACATATTCATACAACCATACAACACATGGGTACTAGCTTGTCTCTCCAATTTCTCGCACCGTTACTATCTACTCATCCACAAAGGAGGTCCATTCCCTAATGGGGGATTATGTAGACGATCAATGGTCTATAGTTGGTATGTAAAAGCACTTGGATGATGCGTTCCCTCCTCATAATAGTATTTTTTTGGAGATGATGTTTGAGATTACCATTAATACTAGAGATCATGGAACTCATGCTCTATGTAGTCATGTATCTTGTCTTGTATCTATTGTACATTGTATTATATTTATTAATATTGAAACATTATACCTAATGATATGTAATTATTTACTTATTTTACAATGACAATAGTGTTGTATAGTTGTATGAACCATGACTGGATATCTATAACTAATTTCTATATTTAGTTATGATGTGTTTCATATGGTGATAGTAATCATTGATAGATGATGTCACATGCTTCTATTATAGTTATTATAATTTGAGTATTTTATCTAGATCACTCCTTATATTCTCTTGATGTAATTTAATGAAAGATTTTTAAAAAAAAAATTAAAAATGAAATTCATGTATTTATAGGTAGATCCTAGTAGGGATGTGACAAATAAGCCAAATATGCTTACAAGTCTAACAAGAAATATACATTCCAAAAAAATCATTGCATGTTTCAAAATATGTACATCAAAAATATATAGGGTAAATGTTAGGTTAAAATTCCATTACTACGGGACATAACCACAAAAGTAATGAAAACTATAAACTAACAACCTAATGCATAATAAATAAACAATAATTTACATCATAAATGTCCCAAAAAAATCCTCTTTCATCCAAATGGGTATAGAATATGAAAACACTAGAGTGATGAATCTAAAAACATCAAAAAAACTTTAAAGCAACTACAACTTGTACACTATATATCCTGGTATGGATCAAAACCAATGTCGCTCCATAAAGAAGTCGACCATGTGAGTTATAGCATAAAAGCATACATGATCAAACCATGTCATCCCCTATGATCATCATACCATACATTAATATAACATTATTAAATCCTATCTAACTAGAATTACCTACATAATTTTCTTCTACTTTCTTTTTGTGTGGAGAGCAGTGTCATCAAGGAGGACATACATATATAAGATCTATAATATCACCTCATGTAAAACATAAAGGATCTTTCCTATCCTGGCAAGATCCAAAATACACTAAGTCATTTAGATTAACACTAGAGTGAGAAGAGTGATTATGGTGATGTTTACTTTTGGAAGATTTTGAAGAGTGTCGATAAGAATGTTGTGGAGATTATATATAATTCCTTAGAAAGTGGCTTGAAGAATTCATCTAAGATTGTTTCAAAATATGCTTATAAAACTACTATTATATATAACGATGATTTAGGTGATGTCACTTGGCCTTTATTAATTTTAATAAATAAAGGCAATAAATACTTATATGTATTTTAATACAATGAAAGATAATAAATAAATAAGAAACATATATGGTAAAAAAAAATTCATTGAATGCATTTACCATGATAAAAAGACATAAATAAGGTAAGCCAATGTACATCTGTGCCTTATGTAGAAGCTTCAAATGCCATATAAATATTTCTTTTTACTATATGTTTATGTTCCTCACTATGCCCAGATGGATTTTTTAGATTCTCCTTTAAATAGGTTGCTTTGATACCACTCTTGGCCTTTGCATAGGAGGAATATAAAATAGATATGCTTACAAGTCTAAAAAATAAAAATATATTCATGTAAAATCATTGTATATTTTAAAATAGGTACATAAAAAACGTATAGGGTAAATGGTAAGTTAAAAGGTCATTATTATGGGACATAACCACCAAATTATTGGAAACTCAAAAATAATAAACTAATGCACATTAAATAAAGAGTAACATAACTAAACAATAATTTGGATCATAAATGACCCAACATAGTGTATAGAGCCAAAACCCTTTTGTGCTTCTACGTAGTTCATAGCAAAAATAATGGATTATGGGGGTAAATTGAGTTACTACATAAATGTTTTCATATTATATATGTACATGTGTGTCATGCTCAATCTTCATTACATACCTCATTTTAGTATTCAAATGGGATTAAATACAATATCCACATGGAAATGTATTAGTTCGAAGATGGATACAAAAATTGAAGGGAGTAAATGTTGTCATATAGCCTCATTTTGATACGTGTGATTATAAACTAGATATGAATATATGTAACACTATAAATTATATTCCTTTTATATCTATGATGTTATTTACCATTATTCTCAATATACCCTTATCTAATTCACTACTAAATAAGCCCAAAACCCCTGTGTGCTTCTATGCATTCCATAGCAAAAAAAATGATTGTGGGGGTAAATTTAGTGACTACAAAATTGAATCTATACTATATCCATACATGTGTGTCATGTTTAATATGTATTACATATTTCATTTTAGTATTCTAATGTGGCTAAATATAGTAACCACATGTAAATATAGTATTTCAAAGATGGATACAAAAACTGAGGGGAATGAGTGTTTCATATAGCCTCATTTTGATATGTGAAAATATACATTTCATATGAATATAAGTATCACTATAAATTATATTAATTTGATGTCTTTGAATTGATTTTCCATTATTCACAATATACCCTTACCTAATTCATAGGTGAATAGGTCCAAAAACCCTTTGTGCTTCTATGTAGTTCATAAAAAAAAGTGACTATTGGGATAAATTTATTGACTAGCCAAATACATCCACACCATAGCCATACATGTGTGTTTTGACCAATCTACATTACATACTTCATTTCATTATTCCAATGGGGTAAAATATAGTCACTACATGTAAATGAAATAATAAATTTTCAATCTTTATTTGAAGTTGTTTAATGGAAATAGGTGTTAAACACTATGGTACACATCAAAAATTCATTGTTGTTCATATATTTCAAAATTTGATCATTTATTGTGTATTACTAAAATTAAATGTTTTTATTGGATGAGATGAATGATGGTAGATAGGTGGGATGCAGTCTTACACCTTCCACTACAAAAGGTAAATGACGGTCCATTTGAGTGTATCAATATTAAGTTGGAAAAGTTTCTTGAAAATAATAAGGAAGATATGTGGGTCTCTTGGATGGATGTTGATAGAGTGAAGGTTTTTTTGGAAGGAGAATTAACAAAGAAGTCATTCCCTAAAAAATTGTGTATCTCCCATTGTAGGAGAAAGGTACTCAAACCTATGAAACACAATAGGTACACTACTATTATTATATACTTCATATGTGTGTGTATTTGTATGTTATGATGTTCCATTTGTATGTATTTTATATAGAATATTCTCTATTTCATTATGTTTAACATGTGTAACATTTACATACAAATACTAGTGTTTGTATGGGCCTAAGGATTTTTTAGAATTGGATATTCTACCAAAAGACATAATAATAGTGCCAAATATGGGAAAAGGTATTCAACAAGGCTGAAATTATTTAATATTTTATTTTTAGTGTCATTTGTAAACATGTCAAATGACCATTAGACTTGATGATGTGTTGGTCACATATAATTAGTAAGAACACATGGATAGGCAAGGCAATCACTATCATGGCTAATAATATGAATAGTTCAAGGGGATGAAATATTTTTATTAACTATACTTTATCCCCTAGCTAAATGAATGGGTTCATAGGATAATATTATTATGAATATCTCTTGATTCTATCCATATTAAACACCATGCTCTGGTGCACGAGAAATTGGTAACATTCAATACTCAAACACAACGAGATGATTTCCTCAATAGGGATGATATATATAACAAAGAATGAAATATAAAGGAGTCTTAATATGTTTATATTCCTAATGATGTAGAAAGGATTTAGGAGTGGGCAATAGAAAATTCTAAAAATTGATTTGTCTGTTAGAGATAAAATGGGGGGGGGGGAATAAATGGGGATGGGGAATTCCCTTCATACTGGGCATCCAACTCCTATAGGAACTAGACTAGTTTATGAGATATGGAATGTCTAGCTTATTGGTGATGGACTCAACTTTTGGCATAAAACAAATGAATCCATGTTTTCTATGACCACAAAATTACTTGATAACATAGATTTTTCATAACTTGGAATCTCAATTGTTTCATATTTGTATATAGTTCTAATTATACAAAATAATGGTATTTGATTCCCAAAACCAAGTATTACACATTGCATAGGTCATTTAGTCACACACCTTTACCACAGACATTAGACAATGGATGTAAATAAATTTTCAGAGAGTACATATGAAAGACATCGAATGGAAACTCAATGATTTCATGGTGGATGATGCTACTATAGAGATAAAATATATTAGGTGAGTCTTTGATATTTGATTCATAATATGACATTCATATGTTGATGTTCACACACAACATGGTCATGATACATTGTGAATTCTTACAAATAAATCATTATAAGAAAGGCAACATTCAATTGTGAGGTATACTTGTGTAATTGGTATGTGCATTGTGCATGGATAAAGATTTTTTTTGAGAATGTGTGAGAAGATGATGCTTGACATGAAATGATTAGTGAACTAGGTGACATAATGTATAGCTACACTAATGAAGACATGGAAAATAAGAATTTCAAAAAAAAATTGATAAGTATCGGTCCACATAGGTAAACCTTTTTGAATAATGGGAGAATGATTGGCTTCACTATGTGGGAATGTGGTTGTGATGTTGTCACAACCTTCCACGTAATGGGAAAGAAACAAATTCATCCATAGAATTTATTGTTGCTATTTGAGGTGGCATTTTATAAGGACAATACACACTTATGCACATAATAGGATCAATTGAATAGTTATCCAACTAAACACAAATAATTATACATATTATTTGTGGCTAAAAATAGGTGAGGATTATGGATTCCATAGGAATTTAAAATTGGAGAGAGTCAAGAATGATTTATGGGTAAGGGCTTTTTAGATTCTAGACAACCATTTCGTATTCCAAAATAGAAATACTCGTATGGCATGGATACATAGTCAAACATATGAGATGTTACATTATCATGTCCAAACTGCACTGCCTTCCATGTTGATGTGTAATTTCCCATTTTCACACCAAGGCTACACTTACAAACATGTGATTAAGGTGAAACTATTGAGATCTTCCATAAGACAAGTGGTTTTGTAACACACGAGGGATGGTGGATGTGATCACATCAGCTACATTCATATACAACATAATGTAAGGCTTATTTACACCTTAAGGTGTTTTTTTTACATATTTTTTGAAACCATCAATTTTGTCCATGATGTTTCCAATGTACATTACATAAATAGTATAATAGGAGATGTTATTGAAGGTGAAGTAGGTATTGATCTAAAATGATTAAAACATGCATACAAAGTTGAACCATGTGTGGATATGTAAGCGTAAAATCAGTCCAATATAGGTGAATCAATATATTTGGCAGATGACACTAAAAAATAATTAAGGGATGTCAATAATGTAAGACATGTCTAGTTTCTTCCTCATTTTGTATTATATTTCTCAACATTTGTAATAGGATATGTTTCATTTTTTGAATAGGTCATTATTACTATATAATATGACACAATTGATTCCCTAATATGTGAAGCATGAGAAATTTTTTATGAGTGTGTCACAACTGATTGCATAATTGAAACATTGTCATTATTCAAAACTTGTATGAATGATATTTTCAAGAATCTCTAAAATAGGTTGATGTCAAGCTCATGTCTCCCAATGACCCATCCATTCTAATAAGTTTATGATGGTTATGGTACCTCCCTTCATAGAGAGAGACTTCATATAAGTAATGAATAGAAGAGTAAAAAATAACATGTTATAAGTGATAACTCTTTTTTCTAAAGCTTCCTCAAAATAAATAAAAATGAGAAGCCTAGAAAAGATATCTTAATAGGGAAACAAAGTGAGATATAGATAGATATAATTGAGAAAATGTGGCTCCATCTCCCACTAATATTAGTTATAGTGATAGGTGTTTACACAATTATACATCTTGTATATGATACATTCCATATTTCAATGCCATTTATGTTTTGTCATGTACTATAGAATGTTAGGATCCTGTAGCTCTCTCTGATACCAATTGTTACTACCTTAGAGCTCAATTGATTAATTTTGTATAAGAAACTAAACACAAAATTAAACGAGAAGTAATAAGTAACTAGAAATCAAAAACAACAAAGAATAGGAGATACGAGAAATAATACAATCTGTATTAACACTCTCTTCTAGAAGGAAATACAATGAAGAAATCTCACTCTTCCCACACCTCTTGGGTGTACAGTAATTCTCCCTCAAGAGTTCTCTCTCTCAATCAATTACAACCAACTCAACACTGAGTTGTTCCCTCCAGTGACAATCAACCCAATGGTTGTTGTTGCCTACTTCCAAGTGACAATCAACTCAACTGTTGTTGCCTACTCTCACACAACAAATCTTCTTGATCTTGCACCTTACATATCAACTGATCTTGCTCACATGTAGATCTTCCTGATCTTGCACTCTTGCAGACCTTCTAGATCTTACACTTGAGGACCTAATACTTTAGTCCTTGATTACAATACAGCCCCATGGGTCTCTTAAATAGAACCCAAAACAAAAAATAATTAGAAAAGTGGACTCAAGACTAAAATTAGTCTTTACATGCAAACTAACTGTTCTCCTAAAATTAGAGCAGTTTTGGAAATGCATGCAAATGCACAGAAGTCGATGTCGGTCTATAGATGACCGATGTCGGCCGACCCCTGACCGATGTCGGTCCCTGTCTGACTGATGCCGGCCGACCCCTAACCGATGCTGGTTATTGTGTAGCTAGAGATAACCGATGTCGGTTGGCCTGAGCGATGTCGATTACTGTGTAACCCAGGAACCTCCACATTTGCATACCTGTGAAGCTTTTAGCTCCACAACTTATCATAGAAGTCATCTTTTGAATGGCAGATGACCACCTCATTTTATTTTTATTTTTTTGTGGATATATACTGTAACTTTTTTATTAAAATGAAATTAACGTAAATGGAAATACAAGTTTGATAGTCAACTGTGTCAACATTTACAAATATAATAATGTTCCTTATTCTTTAAGACAACTTCTATGAATAAAATTCTTACAAAACATTCAAAACCTTTTCATTTTCATGTGGGTTTTATTTATTCTTTGAAATTTACGATGTAGCATCCTCTCATATTTTTTTATGTTGGTATATTATGACAATCTTACATGTTTGAATCAATATCCTAGGATACACCCTTGATTACTTGCTTAGTTTAACATTAAAAAATAATTCTAGATATATTACTTCTTGAATAAAACAATATATTCTAATATTGGCCTTGGAAGACCATTGCATATTATTTATATCTCTTTCCTTAGTGATCCACACTTGATGATATGATTAAACACATTTTGACTGGACTTCTTTAAATAATCTATCCTTTATCATGCTTAATAGGCCTACAATCATGAAATATATCTATTATTTCTCATGGATCATTCCTCTTTATCTATTTTCATTGATGATAGTTATTATGAAAAAATGATTTCCATTTCTATAGCGATGTAAGTATTTTTACAAGTAAAGACACTAATTAGCCCATAAAAATTACAACAAGCTACTCTTTATTCTAACTCATCTAGAATGTTTTCTACAAACTTTCTTGTTCTTCCAAAGACATTATTATCCTTGGAATATTTCCCAATGGATTATATAATACTACAATGGATATTATAAATCAATTATAATGATGAGAAATGAATGATTCTATTGGTTTCCTCAAAATAACAATATCAATAGCAATTTTAACCCTTTAGGCTTTTGTGAGCCTACTCCACAATTCCTAATAGATATTTATTTAAACCACTAAAATAGGGACTTGGAGTACCTATTTAAGAATTCTATACATAGAGTACCTAATAAACTAGGGACTTGGAGTGCCTATTCAAATTTTGGCTATTAAGCCTACACATAAATGTAAGGCCAACAGGAAACACTCTTACTCACAAAGAAGATCAAATATTAAAGAATAAACTACATTCTCTCATATGTCAAATTCAACACATGGAATACAAATCATGAAATGGTGAGTACCAAAATAAGCTTAAAAATGTGGAACTTATAGAAAATACCTCTAACCTAGCATTAAAATATTTAAATAAGTTTCATGATCACTTGAGGTGAGACAAATATTAAAAACACCTAAATAAACTTATCTTGACTAAGTGTAAATGAAACCTAAGATTGGAGCTAGTTAGGGAGACAACCATGTTCACAGTAATAGTAGAAATAGATAATAAAATAACCCTATTCACATCAACACCAACCACCCCCTCATCTTAAGTGAAACTTAGGAGGAATGTAAAAGGAAAATATAAAAAATAAATAAATTCTAGCTACAAGAAAAAATGAGGTACCCATGAACAAAATGTTCCCCTCAAGCAGAATAGGGAAAGAGAAAACACATATAAATAAAACTCTACACTATAAAAGGATGAGGGATGAAGGTAATGAGACTCCCCTTGATGCAGTATTAAAGCTGAGTGTCCCTGTGGATGCCAATCCATATTACCATAAGAATGAATGCCGAGTTGCTACAACAACCAAACGATGCAGGAAATGGTACTGAATATGTAGATCTCTCAAAATAAAAAATAAACACCAAAACATTGCATCCTAAACTAAATGTAAGGAAGCATTTCTTGAACATTCCCTTAATTTGAAACTAAGAGAATGTAGAAATGCATGTCTTTGGTGATAAAGATAATAGAAGTGGTGACAAGTAAAAACATTTATTGTGTCACTAAAAAGGAGTCAACAAGCTTTGAAATACTTCAAGAAGTAATGGTTCCATAATGTGTCCATAAAATTTGTCTCACAAACATAATTAAAAAACTATATAAATGTCAAGAAGGACACAAGTGCAAGAACTATATGACTGGATGCAACCACTATTTGAACATTATCCTATAAATAAAAGAACATGTGCTAATATCTTTAAGACTATCAGAGACTTTTATCAAGTAATACATATGCCAAAGATATAATTGATGAGTGCATGCTGAAGATAGTAAAAAAAAAGTTCACAATGATGTAACACACACATAAACACAAGCTATGACACCATCTCAGTATAGTTAAAAGATACATTAATGAAAATAGGACATGTAATAGTCCACAAATGGGTTATGACAAACAATGTGCCTAATACAATACCCATGTACGTTGAATGAATATTTTTTTACTATGAGAAAAATTATGAAAAAACATAAAGCATTAATAAAGGGGCCTTGTCGAGACATGAAATCTGCAAAAAAGTGTTGAATGAACGATGATCTAGTAGAATGTGAGCATCCTAGATGAAGTTGACAATACCATGTGGGCATGTGGATTAAGGAGTTTAAACTCATGTGAAAAAATCTATGTTTTTTGGGGAAGGGGTCTTACCACCTATTAGACTATGTCCCATTCACATGGCTTCATTACATGGGATGATGAATCCTAGACTATTGAAGTACTTTCCACCATAGGTTAGCAAGACCATTATCAAATGAGTGGAGTAGCCATGTGATAGTCTACATTTGTTGAGCAAAATTTTAGACTTGATTGGTTGTGTTAATTGATGTGACAAATTGAGGTGGCCACATGTAATTTTGTTTTAGTGTGAGATAACACTACCTAAACAAATTAAAAATTTAACCATTAATTTACATCTAAAAAATATTTAAAGTTTTTTTAAATTTTACTTGAAAAAATTATTTAAAAACTTAAAAGTATTCAAATTTAACCAATTAATTGTGCATGCGTTCAATTATGTTTTTTTGTTTGGTGACAAAATTGATTAAAAGCTTAAAATTGGTACAAATGTGATCAAGTACTAACTGACCATGTGTTGTTGTTGTTGTTGTTGTTGTTGTTGTTGTTGTTGTTGTTGTTGTTGTTGTTGTTGTTATTATTATTATTATTTTTAAAACTCTATTGTTGGGCTTGACTCAATGTTGTTTGAAATCAAGTTGCAAATTTCTGAACATTTTTTTTTGTGTTGAAAAAATAAATTAAAAAAAAAAAAAAAAAACTGGTTTTAGCCAAATTGGTTCAATTACTCATAAATGTGTTTTTTGAAATTAATTTTTACTGAATTTTTATAAAAGACTCCAAAATTAAGCTAAAATTTGACCAAGCAAGTGGGTTTTGTTTTTGAAGGAGAATAAGAACTATTTTGAAAAAAACCTCATGGTTTGACCAATCAGTTTTGTCATTGAGTGGTTTATTATGTTTTTTTAAATTGACAAAAACATGTAAAAAAGAATGCTTTTGTATTTTTTAATTAAAAAATATAACAAAAAATTAACATTTTTATTTTGTGAGGAAGAAAAATATTAAAAAAAAAACCTATTTATGTCTTTTCAATTAGAAAAAAATAAATAAATAACAATTTTTTTTTAGAAGTTTAAAAAAAAAAAAAAAAAACATAACGGATTGATAGCCCAACAATAAAAAGCTTAACGACCATTTTTGTTCACCCCCCTCCCAAGGGTTGATCCCTTGGTTAAGTGTTTCGCATGCCCCCTCCAACCCTGCTCCCTAGCTTTAAAAAAGTATTAAAAAAACAAATTTTGCATATTGTTTTTAAATTTATCTAGTTTGTTTTAGTAAATATTAATGTTTTTAATGATATCTCATTTTTATTTTCATTTTTTTTTAATATAAAAAACCAAGCATGAATTTTTGATTTGCGTATAATATTGCAACATATATTTTTTTGGTTTTAAAATAATGATAGTTTTTTATATTTTTTTGTTGACGCTCTATCAGTTCAATTTTAGGCGCTCTATCAGTTCAAATTTTATCTAGGCATAGTTTGTGTAGCTCGTGTTGTTGAGTTCAAGTGTAAATATAGGTCTATGGAATAGGAAAAGACATTCTATGATTTCAAGTTTAGAGATTTCCCTAGTCTCATAGCTAGCCATGATTTTTAGGTGTTGTGTAATTCTATAGAAACTTTTATATGGAAGTCTAATATGTGTGTAAGTTTTGCTAGTAAGTTTATGTTTGAGAATTACGTAGTGGAAAGGGCAGGTTGCCTCGCTCTACTGTATGTTTATCCATGTTGGGTTTCTCTTAGGGAAAATTTTTATATCTTTTGTCTTGTGATTGTCTTTGCTTCAAATTATTTTATTATAATAATATGCAGTTTCATTAAAAAAAAAAAAAACCTATATTTTTTTTTAAAATTTTTTTTTAAAATAGTAGTTACATAATTATGTTTATGCTCGGGGATTAAAGGATTCATATTAGTGATTATTTTAGTGAAATATCCATATATATTATATACCAAATGTCACATAAAAATATACTCATATGTTGGCTCTAAATATATACTTATAATGTGTGTTAAAGTCATGTTTTAGATACATCCCAACATCACCCTCTAGAGATGTTTCCCAAATACAACTTTAAATCTGACTTAAAAGGTTCTACGTTCGAGAAAGACAAACTTAGGCAACTTTAAAGTGAGTTAAAATGGTCTATTATACTGGAATTGGAAAATTTGATTTCAGAACCAAATTTCAATCTTATATTTCATATATACTATTGATGTATCTTAGTTTTCATCTCTCTTTATATATTATGTCTGGGCAAGATATTTTTATATTTAGCATTACAATTCTATGAAGAGTAATTTATGCTCATGCGTCATTTGTGTATATTTTAATTACAATTTAGATATCATCCATTTTTTTTATTTGATAAATTTATTAAAAACTCAACCAAAGATTTGATGTTTTCACATTTCATATGATTAATGAAACTTTTTTGAAAAAAATGTAGATGAATTTTTAATTGTCAATGTTTCAGATTATCTTCCACAACCCTTCATTAGGATAAAATATGATAAGTGAAATAGAAAAACCAAACAATTTAAACAAGATGGAATGACCATTGCAAATATAATTTAAAAAAAAAATGGCCATCATAATTTTTTTTTAAAAAATAAATAAATAAACCACAATAAATTAAAGAAATAAAATTAAATTTTAACAAAATAATAATAAAAATAAAAATGCCACAAATAGAAATAATAATATAATAATATAAAATTTTAACTCAAGCAAACCAAGGAATTAAAAAAGCATGCATGGTTAGTATTAATATCTAAAACATCACATATGGTATATAATATTATTATTATTATAAAATAATAAGAATGAACTAAATAAAGAGAATAATCTACACCCGAAGGATTGGAAATGAAACGAACAGAGAAAAAAAAAGACAATCAAGGAGGGTTAAAGAAGAATCTTAATTCATGAAAACCAATGGCTTCCAAGCTTGACTAATTACTAGCCCCTCATCTCTATTTAGATTTTTAGGGTGTTTCAATATTTAATTCACCTCTCTTATCTTATATTTGTGAAAGTGGTCTTCTATAACAACTCTAGTTTGATCTATATAAATAGCATGATTTGTTTTAGAAGAGTGTTTGGCAAGAGGCAATTTTCCATTCCTTTCAAGTCGAATATATGTTAAATGTTATTTAATTTCTAGTTCGAATAGATATTCTATTTTATTTGATGTTAGAATACCACATGATTAGTTGACAATGTATAATCCACTATGAAGTTTGGGCCCATTCAATTTTTTACCAACCCTAAAATCCTACGTAATTTATTAACATGAAGGAAAGTAGAGTTAATGTTCTTGCATTTGAGAATTTTAGCCAATTTGTTGGAAATGCCTTCTAAATATCACAAATAAACTATAGGTTGATCTATTAAGTGAGCATTATTATTTGAAATTCTACTGATATTTTATTTCACTTTTTTGATAGCTCTAATTATATGTTTTTCTAGGTACCCATTCGACTTAAAAACCCTTTTTAGGTGTTCAATTTCATGATCAATGTTATCATTTTCACAAATTTTAAATTCCCTAGTAAATAAAGTTTTTAGAACATCTATTTTTAGAGCAAGATGATGATGGGACGAGGCATGCAGTTATAGGTTTGTGTCTGTGCATTTTATCTATACCTTTCTAGCTATGGTGCCATCCTCTTTTCTAGAAATGAGGACATCTAAGAATGGAAGATTACCTAGATTTTTAATTCATTTTATGAATTTTATACTAGTTACCAAACTGTTAAGATGTGTTTGAAATTCTTGGAGACTATTTAAACCATGTTGCCAACAAAGATTAGGATCCGCATATCTTTTCCACCACTTTGGTTTTAATGGAAATGATTGAAGGGCACTGTTTTCAAAAAAAATCATGAAAAGATTAACAACCATAGGGGACATAGGGAACCCATTGCCATACCTTTACATTGAAAATTTTGAATTAAAACATAAAGAAACAAGGTTAGCGTTTCCAATGTTAGTAAGGATACGAACTACTTCAATGACCTCTCTAATGGCTACCTTAGCGTAGAGTGAAACAACATCAAAGCTTACTAACAAATCAATATTTTCTATCTTCTTCTCTTTACTAAAAGAAACAAAATCCTCTAAGTCATGGATAAAATATGACATCTTACCTACAAGAGATTTTAATCTATTAGCTAAGAAAGTAGCAATACTATAAATAGGGGAGTTGGTAGTATCGATAATAGACCTCAATGGGATGCCTGCTTTATGGAGTTTTGGAGCACCATATATCTTAGGGGTTGTCTCTTTTTTGGGAATAATCTTCTTCTTCATTAGGTCATTCAAAGAAAATACTTTTAAGATCTTTGTTACATTTTTAATAATGTGACCAACTGAGTTATAGTCATGTTTTTTATAGCTAGCACTATTGGTTAGTTGATCAAGCATTTTGGCATCTTAGTCACTATGATTTAAAACAACCGTAGCATTTCCTTTATCAACTTTAACAATAACTATATCTTTATTATTCCTAATAGTCTTAAGAGCCTCCTATTCCTCCTTCTAAATGTTACAAGATAGAGGTTTTGCCTTACGTAATGTAACCACACAATCTTCCCTGACTTCTTCTACAATGTTGAAAGGTAAGTGTTTAAGAGCACTATCAATTATCAACAATAAAGTCTTCACTAAATATTTCCCAAGGAGCAATAGTAAAACTCAAACCCTTTTTTAAAATATTTTAAAAAGGTCTATTTAAAGAGAAATTTGACATATTGAGAACTATTTTTTTTCAATCACAAATAGTGTTTTTGGAATGATGATGATGATGATATTATTATTATTATCATTATGAATGTTACAATGGACGAGCTGAAGATAGATTGATCGACTCAGAGATCATTTTAGAAAGGTTTACACCTTCCAAATTACTGGCTGTCCTTTTATTAGCACAAAGCTGTGTCTTAACAATTGCACTTACGCTTCATAGGTTTCCATCTCCATTTCTTTAGCATCTTCAAAATTTTCCTTGTTCTGATGAGACGCCATTCTTTTAGGAATCGAACAAACACTAACATTGTTGTCCATTTTTACAGTTGCCAATTCCAAAACTGATGCATCCTTTCCTTTGGGGACTATTCCGTAGGGCTGAAGGATGTATAATATTTTTCCTGCTGAGTAACATCTTATTTTGATAAATACATTTTCATATATACTGACCTGCACTAGGATTTGAGATGCTATTCTCAGCAGAGACTCGACGATAGTCTCCACATGAGACTCCTTATCACGTGATGCAGGTTCTAAGTCTCTGAAAATGGGTTCCAAATCATTAACAGAACAAGATCGATCCATGTGTGTGACCGATTCAGACGCCTAAAATCAAACTCAAACCTTTTATTAGCTGTTGGTGATTCTTCACCAGAAGGAAACATCGAACCGCGTGTAATTATGCCTTTCATTCTATTGACTGCTGACAACTTAATCTTCTTCCTGATTTCTGCCTTGATAAGTGCATTCAATGCCGCTGAATGGGAAAAATTATAAAAAATTACCCACAAATCTGCTCTGAGAATGTAGGCTAATTCCAGATGTAACTTATAAAGATCACTAGATAGGTTGTTCCTAAGAGACCTTGTTTATGAAATTATATATCTAAGAAGACAAATGGTAGCCCCATCAAAATTAATCTTATTTCTAGTATTACACAAGGAGTGTTTAATACGTACCCAAGAGGAAAAATTGTATGATCCTTGTAACTTTTCAATAATCCTAGGTTTGTTGTTTGCTTTGCCAATTTAATATAAAAGCTTTTCAAGAAACTTAGTTTTTGATTACATGTCTCTTTTATGAAGGGTGCATATTAAAAATTTGATGCTTTCACAGTCTATATTATTAATAAAAAAAATTTAAAAATATTGTGTAATTATAACAACATTCATCATGAAATTGAACACAAAAAAAGTTTTTAAGTGAAATGGGTACTCAGAAAAACATATAATTAGGGTTATCAATCAAGTGAAAAAAAATATCAATAGAAATTCCAATAATAATGATCACTTAATAAATCAACCTATATCTTATTTGTCTTATGTAGAAGGCATTTCTAGCAAATTGGTTAAAATTAACAAATGCAAGAACATTAACTTAAATTTCCTTCATGATAATAAATTACATAGGACATTAGGGTCGGTAAAAGATCATATCAACCCAAACCTTCATAATGATGTCTATATTGGCAAATGCTTGTGTGATATTCCTTACACAAAAATAACTGGAAGATTTGTTCAAACTAAAATTAATTAACATTTGGTAGATATTCGACTTGAAAGGAAATAAAAATTGGCTCTTGTCGAACACTCTTCTACGACAAAGCATGTTATCAACATAGAGCAAATTAGAGTCATTGTTACAGAAGCTCACTTTCACAAGTGTAAGATAAGGGAGGTGATTGAAATATTGAAACAATCTAACAATTTAAATAAGGATGAGGGGCTAGGAATTAATCATGCTTGGAAGTCGTTGGTTTTCATGATTTAAGTTTCTTCTTTAACCCTCTTTGATTGAGATGTTTTGGTTTATTCCTTCCTTTTCATGTTCTTAGAATGTAGATTATTATTTTTAATTACTTCATTCCTATTATTTTATAATAATAATAAGAATATTATATATTATGTGTCATATTTTATTTATTATTAACAATAATAATAATGCATTCTATTTTAATTATTTTGCTTGTTTCATTTAAATTTTATTTTATTCTATTCATTATTTATATTTGTGGTATTTATATTTTAGTTAAATTTTAATTTTGTTTCTTTTATTTATTGTTGTTTTTTAAATTTGTTTTTAGAATTTTTTTATAATGGTTAGATTTTTGTTTCTAGAAATTCTATTTGCAATGATCATGTCATATTTTTTAAATTTTATGATTTTATTATTCCACTTATCATAATTTATCTTGATGAAAAATCATGGAAAATAATCCAAAATATTGAAAATTAAAAACTCATACATTTTTTTTATTTTTTATTTTAATTTCATTTTTACAAATTATTAATATACAACATTTTTATTGTTTTAATTAATTATTATTATTTTAGATAAGAAAATTAACTACTATATATTATGAGATTTTTGAATTCTATCCAATGTTATATAATACTTATAGTTTTAAACCTCAAAATTAATTAAAATTATTAACATATGTAATAATGACATCTATTTATATATGTACTGGCTACATATGTCTATTAATACATATATACAAATGTAATGGTGACATTTTTTCATTTATGTTTCGTGGTTTTCTAGCTTCATGTTATCTCATCTTATCTTCACGGGTTTGAGTTTTAGGTTTTATGTTTTGTAAGCTTGGCTTGGCTTTTCTTTTCTTTTATTTGTTTTTTGTGGGGAGAGTTTTTACGATTTTATGATTTTGTTATACATTTTTTAAGCTATAACATTTCAGCTTTTGAATTTTCTAGGTTTTGGATTTTATTTTTTAAGATTTGGATTTTAGATTGTAGCAATATTTTTTATAAAAGTATTGTTCATATTTTTTTAGATTTTTATATTTTTTTAGATTTTTTTATTTAAGAATATTTGGTTTAAATTTTTAAAATTAAAAATTTTGAATTATTTTGAAAGTTAAATTTTATATTTCTAGGTTAAATATTTAATTTTATTTTTCAAGGTTTAAGGTTTTCCAAATTCAAGTATTTAAATTATAATTTTTTAAATTTTTAAGATTTAAATTATAAAGATTCAAGGTTTTAAATATTTACAAACTTCACAATTTTCTTATTTTCATAATTTTTAGGTTTATGACTTTTCAATTTTAAAGTTCAAAATTTTTTGATTTTAGATTTCATGATTTTATATTTTGATACACTCTTTTTAAAAATTTCAAAACATAAAATTTTCAACTTTTTACTTTTTAAAATTTCAACCTTCAAATTTTAAATTTATGATTGCTATTTTAAATTTCACAAATAAAATAATATCGTTCTACTTTTCACATTCTTTAAATTTTATACCACACTATCAAATTTGAATTTTTAAAATTTTAATCTTCAAATTTTCAATATAATCAAATTCAATACATCTTACACCTTAAATTATTATTAGTAATTTTCATGTTGTTATACTCTTACCACCTCTTAATTACTAAGACTATATGTTGTGGAACTATATTTTTTTAACAATATAAAACTAAAGTCTTTTTTTTTCCTTCATTTAAAAATATATATAAAAGTGTTTTCATCCCCAGCGACCAGGCCTCCAAAAACCAATTTAATAATCATTTCGTAGGATCTACTAATTGTTTTACGCTGTAACTATATATGGCCTACAGAGAATTTCTTCGGTCGTATACGGTCTAAATAACCCAAAAAAAAGGCTACAGAACCGTCAATTTCCATGCCTATAAGCCGTCATAGAAAGATTCATTGACGGGTCAATATCTTCCAGTACTGCCGTGTCTACCGTTCATCCAATCAAATTCACAACACATCTCTATAACATTGTTTTGGCAGCTTGGGTAGGCTCGTCGAAAATGGATACTTCTTCCATGGCCGTCTCTTTTTCTTGTATTCTTTGGTCGATTAGAATTTGTATGTGTAAAAGTAAGGGTCCCATAATCCATTATAGCTTTTGTTTTCCCACCCACGCGTACGACTTTCCAAATGGTTTTTAATGCCGTTCTGCACTAAAATTGTATTAACACTGCTTTCGTTTTTTTGGGTTGGCGCTCCAGTGAAAAAAAAGCGTTGAATGACAAACGTTTGCGTGTTTCCTGCCAATTATTTTGATGTGACTTGGAAGTGGAAACAAAGACGGTTGAGTGTGGGAGGCGTATCCATTTGAGAAAGGAAGGTACGACTTAGTTGCTGGACACGACTAGGAATGAAAGGTCAAATTCAATGTGGATCATTACATTGCTAATTCATTACGTGAGCCACCATATTCAAATATCATTTGTGTCTATATTGTGTAAAAAAAAAATTTGCTTATGTTTTAATTTTTATGTTACGTGATGAAATTGTTAATAACTTTTATGTTATGTGATAAAATTGTTAATTAATTAAATTTTTATAATTTAATAAAAAAAAAAGTTTTAGAAGAAAAAATGTATTAGATAGATATATTGAATTGTAAACAATTTAAATATTTTATTATTTTATTAAATTTAGAAGTTGAATAAATGAAAAACAAAGTGGTCTTTGTATGTATCAATATAAAAACATATTGGACATTGCTCATTCTCCAATATATGATGTCTTTTTAGCAACTAAAATACTTTATATATAATTTAGATGTAGAATCCTACTCAGACCAAGATTTTAAATAATATCATTTAAAATAAGATTATTGGTGTTACTACTATCAAAAATTACTTTGCAACACTTACCTTTACACTGGGTCTAAATAGATTCTTCTTAGTGTCGAAACATTCTCCTCTTTCAATAGTTTCAACATCACCCACTTTTTTAGGAGAGCTTCTACACATTCTCATCCTTTCTCATGTTCTATAGAGATAATACTCTCCTCATACACTAGCACAATGTGCACATTTTAATCAATTCTTCTACTTCCATCAGTGTGCACATGTGGCCATTAAAACACTCTATGGCCAAATTCACACATTTGAAACATGTACCCATCAATCCTCTTCCACTACCTCATCCATAGGATCCACTACCTATGGTAGAATTTGATATGCCTCTATTTGCTATATTGTTGCTTTAAGAAGTGTTAACTTTTTCTCCTTATGTAGAGTACGCTCTTTCTCTATTTCCTTCCCCTTGTGCATATGATAACTTTCTTTTTTGTCTACTCATGCCTTGCTATCTTAGGGACATTTTTTCTTTACTCTTCACTACACATTGATAGAAATTTTTCAAGTGAATGTAGTTGAATCAATATAAACACATCTTGAATGGAAATGCAATCCATTCATGTACCTCGATATCCTATTGATGTCATCGTTCACATGAATTACTCCACTAGTGAGTATATACAACACATCTAGGCTCAATGTCGTAAAGATTATTATCACTACATCAATTAATGAATTTTAATTGGGATTGGGTATTTCTTTGAGTTCTACCTCTTTTGTAGGAAGATATCCCAAAAGAAAAACTAAGAATTTATTTTATTTGTAGGGCAAAGTGTGGAGGAAGAAAATGCTAGATTTCAAGAGTTTAATCTCCTATCCCAAAGCATAGTGATACCAATCAAATATTTTCTTCATTATTATAACTTCTCAAATGTGTGTACAGTTTCTCAAAATAATATCATCCACAAAATAACCATGAGAGATATTTACATTCTAAGAAATGTTGAAGTTGATTATGATATTTCACAATTTACCTTTGAAAAGGATCTAGCCAAGGCATCTGTCATGATGATTAATAGGTAAAGAGAGATAATATCTCCTTGGTGGATACATCTTGATGCATTGAATAAATTTTTTAGGACTCCATTTATGAGAACATGGCAATCAAGATGTAAGAATTGATCCAATCACACTAGGCCTTAAAGAACCTAAAATTATAAAAGATTTTGAAAATAAACCCCCAATTAATGCTATTAAATGTTTCAAAGTTGATATCAAATTTGATGATAATATTGATTGCTTCTTCAATTTAACTGAGTAAATCAACTTGGCCAAAATAACAACTCCATCTAAAATTTGTCTTCATTCGACAAAACCACCTTATTTCACTAACATAAGAAGAGGGAGCAGCAACAAGGGATATTTGGAGACAATTTTCCAAGAATTTTGAGATAATATTATAGATGGTGTTGCATAGGAATATAGGTTTGAAACTATCAAGAGAGACCACATTAGATTTCTTTGGGATTGGAGTTAGAGAGGTACGATTGAAATCCTTTATAATTTCTATTGAGGACTGGATTCATTGGCATATTTGAGAAAAACATTTCTTAAAATTTCCCAAAAATAGATTAAAAATATCAGAGGGTACCTATCTGGGCACATGGTTTTATCATTATCCATGCTCTAAAGTTTTCTCTAGATTTATTCTTTTGTAAAGGGCCTCATTAAGTAAACATTCTTATCATCAAGAAAAATATTTGGGATAAGATTAACAAATCCACATTGATCCAAGGAAAAATTAGGGGAGGATTCCTTAAGGAAGATTTCAGTAAAATGGACTACCTCCTTTTTAATCATATTAAATCTTCAAGAAAAGGACCATTGCGAGTTTTGACCTTTAATATACTATCAAAATTATAAGTAGTCAAGCTAGATTGGGAAAATGTTTACATATTATGCTCTCCATCCTTAATCCAACACTCTCTAGATTTTTGTTTCCATAAAATCTCCTCTTTTACCAAAAATCAGTTTAGCCTTGCACCTACCTCTTGTTCGTTGGGAAGTGAGGCTTTGTCATGATGAACCCATTGTTTGGTCTTCAAGGTTCTGAATATCATACACAATGATGGATATTTTCCTAAAACTGTTCCCAAAGATTCCTTTCTTAAATTTTTGAAGCTGTTGTATAATTTTATTAGCTTATGAGCTACCATAAACATTTTGGTGTTACCTCTAGTTGCTAGTTCCTTCCACTAGTCTTTCATATGGTCCATTATATTTAGATTTTTTTATCTACATTAGTTCAAATGTATAAGGTGTAGTACAGGGAGAGTTGTCTATTTTGATAGTGAGGGAAATAGTCAAATGCTTAGAACCTGATAATTTTAAAATAAGTGAGTGTATTACTCAATTTTAATTTAAGTGAGGATTCCTTAAGGAAGATTTCAGTAAAATGGACTACCTCCTTTTTAATCATATTAAATCTTCAATAAAAGGACCATTGCTAGTTTTGACCTTTAATATACTATCGAAATTATAACTAGTCAAGCTAGATTGGGGAAATGTTTACATATTATGGTCTCCATCCATAAGCCAACACTCTCTAGATTTTAGTTTCCATAAAATCTCCTCTTTTACCAAAAATGAGTTTAGCCTTGCACTTACCTCTTGTTCATTGGGAAGTGAGGCTTTGTCATGATGAACCCTTTGTTTGGTCTTCAAGGTTATGAATATCATACTCAATGATGGATATTTTCCTAAAATTGATCCCAAAGAATTCATTGTTAAAATTTTGAAGCTGTTATATAATTTTTTTTAGCTTGTGAGCTACCATATACATTTTGGTGTTACATCTAGGTGCTAGTTCCTTCCACCAGTCTTTCATATGGTCCACTATATTTATATTTTTTTATCTACATTAGTTTAAATCAATAAGGTGTAGTACAGGGAGAGTTGTCTATTTTGATAGTGAGGGAAATAGTCAAATGCTTAGAACCTAAAAATTTTAGAATAAATGAGTGAATTACTCAATTTTCATTTAACCAATGATTAGAGACTGAAACTATGTCAATTTGTTCATAAATATTACCAAAACCAATCCTTTTCCTATTCCATGTAAAGGATTCATATTTAGGCCTTGCTATCTTTGGGACATCTTTTCCTTAGTCTTCACTACACATTGATAGGAATTTTTCAAGTGAATGTAGTTGAATCATTATAAACTCATCTTGAATGGAAATGCAATCCATTCATGTACCTTGATATCCTATTGATGTCATCGTTCACATGAATTACTCCACTAGTGAGTATTTACAATACATCTAGGCTCAGTGTCATAAAGATTATTATCACTACATCAATTAATGAATTTTAATTGGGATTGGGTATTTCTTTGAGTTCCACCTCTATTGTAGGAAGATATCCCAAAAAAATAACTAAGAATTTATTTTATTTGTAGGGCAAAGTGTGGAGGAAGAAAATGCTAGATTTCAAGAGTTTAATCTCCTATCCCAAAGTATAGTGATACCAATCAAATATTTTCTTCATTATTATAACTTCTCAAATGTGAGTATAGTTTCTCAAAATAATATCATCCACAAAATAACCATGAGAGATCTTTACATTCTAAGAAATGTTGAAGTTGATTATGATATTTTACAATTTACCTTTGAAACGGCTCTAGCCAAGGCATCTGCCATGATGATTAATAGGTAAAGAGAGATAATATCCCCTTGGTGGATACATCTTGATGCATCGAATAAATTTTTTAAGACTGCATTTATGAGAACATGGCAGTCAAGATGTAAGAATTGATCCAATCACACTAGGCCTTAAAGAACCTAAAATTATAAAACATTTTGAAAATAAACCCCCAGTTAATGCTATTAAATGTTTCAAAGTTGATATCAGATTTGATGATAATTATTGATTGCTTCTTTAATTTAATTGAGTAAATCAACTTGGCCAAAATAACAACTCCATCTAAAATTTGTCTTCATTGGACAAAACCACCTTATTGCCCTAACATAAGAAGAGGGAGCAACAACAGGTGATATTTGGAGACAATTTTCTAAGAATATTGAGATAATATTATAGATGGTGTAGCATAGGAATATAGGTTTGAAACTATCAAGAGAGACCACTTTAGATTTCTTTGGGATTGGAGTTAGTGAGGTATCATTAAAATCTTTTATTATTTCTATTGAGGACTGGATTCATTGGCATATTTGAGAAAAAAATTTCTCAAAATTTCGCAAAAGTAGATTAAAAATATCAGAAGGTACCTATCTGGGCACATGGTTTTATCATTATCCAATCTCTAAAGTTTTGTCTAGATTTATTCATTTGTAAAGGGCCTCATTAAGTAAACATTCTTATCATCAAGAACAAAATTTAGGATAAGATTAACAAATCCACCTTGATCCAAGGAAAAAATAGGGGAGGATTCCTTAAGGAAGATTTCAGTAAAATGGACTACCTCCTTTTTAATCATATTAAATCTTCAAGAAAAGGACCATTGCGAGTTTTGACCTTTAATATACTATCAAAATTATAAGTAGTCAAGCTAGATTGAGAAAATGTTTACATATTATGCTCTCCATCCTTAATCCAACACTCTCTAGATTTTTGTTTCCATAAAATCTCCTCTTTTACCAAAAATCAGTTTAGCCTTGCACCTACCTCTTGTTCATTGGGAAGTGAGGCTTTGTCATGATGAACCCATTGTTTGGTCTTCAAGGTTCTGAATATCATACACAATGATGGATATTTTCCTAAAACTATTCCCAAAGATTCCTTTCTTAAATTTTTGAAGATGTTGTATAATTTTATTAGCTTATGAGCTACCATAAACATTTTGGTGTTACCTCTAGTTGCTAGTTCCTTCCACTAGTCTTTCATATGGTCCATTATATTTATATTTTTTTATCTACATTAGTTCAAATGTATAAGGTGTAGTACAGGGAGAGTTGTCTATTTTGATAGTGAGGGAAATAGTCAAATGCTTAGAACCTGATAATTTTAAAATAAGTGAGTGTATTACTCAATTTTAATTGAACCAATGATTAGAGACTGAAACTATGTCAATTTGTTCATAAATATTACCAAATCCAATCCTTTTCCTAGTCCATGTAAAGATTTCATATTTAGTCCTTGCTATCTTTGGGACATCTTATCCTTAGTCTTCACTACACATTGATAGAAATTTTTCAAGTGAATGTATTTGAATCATTATAAATTCATCTTGAATGGAAATGCAATCCATTCATGTACCTTTTTATCCTATTGATGTCATTGTTCACATGAATTAGTCCACTAGTGAGTATATACAACACATCTAGGCTCAATGTCATAAAGATTATTATCACTACATCAATTAATGAATTTTAATTGGGATTGGGTATTTCTTTGAGTTCCACCTCTTTTGTAGGAAGATCTCCCAAAAAAAAAAACTAAGAATTTATTTTATTTTTAGGGCAAAGTGTGGAGGAAGAAAATACTAGATTTCAAGAGTTTAATCTCCTATCGCAAAGCATAGTGATACCAATAAAATATTTTATTCATTATTATAACTTCTCAAATGTGAGTACAGTTTCTCAAAATAATATCATTCACAAAATAACCATGAGAGATCTTTACATTCTAAGAAATGTTGAAGTTGATTATGATATTTTACAGTTTACCTTTGAAAAGGCTCTAGCCAAGGCATCTGTCATGATGATTAATAGGTAAAGAGAGATAATATCTCCTTGGTGGATACATCTTGATGCATTGAATAAATTTTTTAGGACTCCATTTATGAGAACATGGCATTCAAGATGTAAGAATGTATCCAATCACACTAGGCCTTAAAGAACCTAAAATTATAAAAGATTTTGAAAATAAACCCCCAATTAATGATATTAAATGTTTCAAAGTTGATATCAAATTTGATGATAATTATTGATTGCTTCTTCAATTTAACTGAGTAAATCAACTTGGCCAAAATAACAACTCCATCTAAAATTTGTCTTCATTGGACAAAACCACCTTATTGCCCTAACATAAGAAGAGGGAGCAGCAACATGGGATATTTGGAGACAATTTTCCAAGAATTTTGAGATAATATTATAGATGGTGTTGCATAGGAATATAGGTTTGAAACTATCAAGAAAGACCACATTAGATTTCTTTGGGATTGGAGTTAGAGAGGTACGATTGAAATCCTTTATAATTTCTATTGAGGACTAGATTCATTGGCATATTTGAGAAAAACATTTCTTAAAATTTCCCAAAAGTAGATTAAAAATATCAGAGGGTACTATCTGGGCACATGGTTTTATCATTATCCATGCTCTAGAGTTTTGTCTAGATTTATTCATTTGTAAAGGGCCTCATTAAGTAAACATTCTTATCATCAAGAACAATATTTGGGATAAGATTAATAAATCCACATTGATCCAAGTAAAAATTAGGGGAGGATTCCTTAAGGAAGATTTCAGTAAAATGGACTACCTCCTTTTTAATCATATTAAATCTTCAATAAAAGGACCATTGCTAGTTTTGACCTTTAATATACTATCGAAATTATAACTAGTCAAGCTAGATTGGGGAAATGTTTACATATTATGGTCTCCATCCATAAGCCAACACTCTCTAGATTTTGGTTTCCATAAAATCTCCTCTTTTACGAAAAATGAGTTCAGCCTTGCACTTACCTCTTGTTCTTTGGGAAGTGAGGCTTTGTCATGATGAACCCTTTGTTTGGTCTTCAAGGTTATGAATATCATACTCAATGATGGATATTTTCCTAAAATTGTTCCCAAAGAATTCCTTGTTAAATTTTTGAAGCTGTTATATAATTTTTTTTAGCTTGTGAGCTACCATAAACATTTTGGTGTTACATCTAGGTGCTAGTTCCTTCCACCAGTCTTTCATATGGTCCACTATATTTATATTTTTTTATCTACATTAGTTTAAATCTATAAGGTGTAGTACAGGGAGAGTTGTCTATTTTGATAGTGAGGGAAATAGTCAAATGCTTAGAACCTAAAAATTTTAGAATAAATGAGTGAATTACTCAATTTTCATTTAACCAATGATTAGAGACTGAAACTATGTCAATTTGTTCATAAATATTACCAAAACCAATCCTTTTCCTAGTCCATGTAAAGGATTCATATTTAGGCCTTGCTATCTTTGGGACATCTTTTCCTTAGTCTTCACTACACATTGATAGGAATTTTTCAAGTGAATGTAGTTGAATCATTATAAACTCATCTTGAATGGAAATGCAATCCATTCATGTACCTTGATATCCTATTGATGTCATCGTTCACATGAATTACTCCACTAGTGAGTATTTACAACACATCTAGGCTCAATGTCATAAAGATTATTATCACTACATCAATTAATGAATTTTAATTGGGATTGGGTATTTCTTTGAGTTCCACCTCTATTGTAGGAAGATATCCCAAAAAAATAACTAAGAATTTATTTTATTTGTAGGGTAAAGTGTGGAGGAAGAAAATGCTAGATTTCAAGAGTTTAATTTCCTATCCCAAAGCATAGTGATACCAATCAAATATTTTCTTCATTATTATAACTTCTCAAATGTGAGTATAGTTTCTCAAAATAATATCATCTACAAAATAACCATGAGAGATCTTTACATTCTAAGAAATGTTGAAGTTGATTATGATATTTTACAATTTACCTTTGAAAAGGCTCTAGCCAAGGCATCTGCCATGATGATTAATAGGTAAAGAGAGATAATATCCCCTTGGTGGATACATCTTGATGCATCGAATAAATTTTTTAAGACTCCATTTATGAGAACATGGCAGTAAAGATGTAAGAATTGATCCAATCACACTAGGCCTTAAAGAACCTAAAATTATAAAACATTTTGAAAATAAACCCCCAGTTAATGCTATTAAATGTTTCAAAGTTGATATCAGATTTGATGATAATTATTATTGCTTCTTCAATTTAACTGAGTAAATCAACTTGGCCAAAATAACAACTCCATCTAAAATTTGTCTTCATTGGACAAAACCACCTTATTGCCCTAACATAAGAAGAGGGAGCAACAACAGGGGATAATTGGAGACAATTTTCCAAGAATTTTGAGATAATATTATAGACGGTGTTGCATAAGAATATAGGTTTGAAACTATCAAGAGAGACCACATTAGATTTCTTTGGGATTGGAGTTAGAGAGGTATCATTATAATATTTTATTATTTCTATTGAGGACTGGATTCATTGGCATAGTTGAGAAAAACATTTCTTAAAATTTCCCAAAAGTAGATTAAAAATATCAGAGGGTACCTATCTAGGCACATGGTTTTATAATTATCCACACTCTAAAGTTTTGTCCAGATTTATTCATTTGTAAAGGGCCTCATTAAGTAAACATTCTTATCATCAAGAACAATATTTGGGATACGTTTAACAAATCCACATTGATCTAAGGAAAAAATAGGGGAGGATTCCTTAAGGAAGATTTTAGTAAAATGGACTACCTCCTTTTTAATCATATTAAATCTTCAAGAAAAGGACCATTGCTAGTTTTGACCTTTAATATACTATCAAAATTATAAGTAGTCAAGCTAGAT
This sequence comes from Torreya grandis, assembly GCA_037957365.1. Taxonomy (NCBI): domain Eukaryota; kingdom Viridiplantae; phylum Streptophyta; class Pinopsida; order Cupressales; family Taxaceae; genus Torreya; species Torreya grandis. The sequence continues at coordinate 746,429 of JARHVA010005894.1, forward strand.
TGGGGAAATGTTTACATATTATGGTCTCCATCCTTAATCCAACACTCTCTAGATTTTGGTTTCCATAAAATCTCCTCTTTTACCAAAAATGAGTTCAGCCTTGCACTTACCTCTTGTTCGTTGGGACGTGAGGCTTTGTCATGATGAACCCCTTGTTTGGTCTTAAAGGTTCTTAATATCATACATAATGATGGATATTTTCCTAAAATTGTTCCCAAAGATTCGTTGATAAATTTTTGAAGCTGTTGCATAATTTTATTAGCTTATGAGCTACCATAAACATTTTGGTGTTATCTCTAGGTGCTAGTTCCTTACACTAGTCTTTCATATGGTCCATTATATTTAGATTTTTTAATCTACATTAGTTCAAATCTATAAGGTGTAGTACAGGGAGAGTTGTCTATTTTGATAGTGAGGGAAATAGTCAAACGCTTAGAACCTGATAATTTTAGAATAAGTGAGTGAATTACTCAATTTTCATTTAACCAATGATTAGAGACTGAATCAATGTCAATTTGTTCATAAATATTACCAAATCCAATCCTTTTCGTAGTCCATGTAAAGGATTCATATTTAGTCCTTGCTATCTTTGGGACATCTTTTCCTTAGTCTTCACTACACATTGATAGGAATTTTTCAAGTGAATGTATCTGAATCATTATAAACTCATCTTGAATGGAAATGCAATCCAATCATGTACATTTATATCCTATTGATGTCATTGTTCACATGAATTACTCCACTAGTGAGTATATACAACAGATCTAGGCTCAATGTCATAAATATTATTATCACTACATCAATTAATGAATTTTAATTATGATTGGGTATTTCTTTGAGTTCCACCTCTTTTGTAAGAAGATATCCCAAAAAAAAAACTATGAATTTACTTTATTTGTAGGGCAAAGTGTGGAGGAAGAAAGTACTAGATTTCAAGAGTTTAATCTCCTATCGGAAAGCATAGTGATACCATTAAATATTTTCTTCATTATTATAACTTCTCAAATGGGAGTACAGTTTCTCAAAATAATATCATCCACAAAATAACCTTGAGATATCTTTACATTCTAAGAAATGTTGAAGTTGATTATGATATTTTACAATTTACCTTTGAAAAGGCTCTAGCCAAGGCATCTGTCATGATGATTAAAAGGTAAAGAGAGATAATATCTCCTTGGTGAATACATCTTGATGCATTGAATAAAATTTTAAGGACTCCATTTATGAGAACATGGCATTCAAGATGTAAGAATTGATCCAATCACACTAGGCCTTAAAGAACCTAAAATTATAAAAGATTTTTAAAATAAACCCCCAGTTAATGCTATTAAATGTTTCAAAGTTGATATCAAATTTGATGATAATTATTGATTGCTTCTTCAATTTAATTGAGTAAATCAACTTGGCCAAAATAACAACTCCATCTAAAATTTGTCTTCATTGGACAAAACCACCTTATTGCCCTAACATAAGAAGAGGGAGTAGCAACAGGGGATATTTGGAGACAATTTTCCAAGAATTTTGAGATAATATTATAGATGGTGTTGCATAGGAATATAGGTTTGAAACTATCAAGAGAGACCACATTAGATTTATTTGGGATTGGAGTTAGAGAGGTATGATTGAAATCCTTTATAATTTTTATTGAGGACTGGATTCATTGGCATATTTTAGAAAAACATTTCTTAAAATTTCCCAAAAGTAGATTAAAAATATCATAGGGTACCTATCTGGGCACATGGTTTCATCATTATCCATGCTCTAAAGTTTTGTCTAGATTTACTCATTTGTAAAGGGCCTCATTAAGTAAACATTCTTATCATCAAGAACAATATTTGGGATAAGATTAACAAATCCACATTGATCCAAGTAAAAATTAAGGGCGGATTCCTTAAGGAATATTTCAGTAAAATGGACTACCTCCTTTTTAATTATATTAAATCTTCAATAAAAGGACCATTGCTAGTTTTGACCTTTAATATACTATCGAAATTATAAGTAGTCAATCTAGATTGGGGAAATGTTTACATATTATGGTCTCCATCCATAAGTCAACACTCTCCAGATTTTGGTTTTGATAAAATCTCCTCTTTTACCAAAAATGAGTTCAGCCTTGCACTTACCTCTTGTTCGTTGGGAAGTGAGGATTTGTCATGATGAACCCTTTGTTTGGTCTTCAAGGTTATGAATATCATACCCAATGATGGATATTTTCCTAAAATTGTTCCCAAAGAATTCCTTGTTAAATTTTTGAAGCTGATATATAATTTTTTTTAGCTTGTGAGCTACCATAAACATTTTGGTGTTACCTCTAGGTGCTAGTTCCTTCCACCAGTCTTTCATATGGTCCAATATATTTAGATTTTTTTATCTACATTAGTTCAAATCTATAAGGTGTAGTACAGGGAGAGTTGTCTATTTTGATAGTGAGGGAAATAGTCAAATGCTTAGAACCTGATAATTTTAGAATAAATGAGTGAATTACTCAATTTTCATTTAACCAATGATTAGAGACTGAAACTATGTCAATTTGTTCATAAATATTACCAAAACCAATCCTTTTCCTCGTCCATGTAAAGGATTCATATTTAGGTCTTGCTATCTTTGGGACATCTTTTCCTTAGTCTTCACTACACATTGATAGGAATTTCTCAAGTGAATGTAGTTGAATCATTATAAACTCATCTTGAATGGAAATTCAATCCATTCATGTACCTTGATATCCTATTGATGTCATCGTTTACATGAATTACTCCACTAGTGAGTATTTACAACACATCTAGGCTCAATGTCATAAAGATTATTATCACTACATCAATTAATGAATTTTAATTGGGATTGGGTATTTCTTTGAGTTCCACCTCTTTTGTAGGAAGATATCCAAAAAAAATAACTAAGAATATATTTTATTTGTAGGGCAATGTGTGGAGGAAGAAAATACTAGATTTCAAGAGTTAAATCTCCTATACCAAAGCATAGTGATACGAATCAAATATTTTCCTCATTATTATAACTTCTCAAATTTGAGTGTAGTTTCTCAAAATAATATCATCCACAAAATAACCATGAGAGATCTTTACATTCTAAGAAATGTTGAAGTTGATTATGATATTTTACAATTTACCTTTGAAAGGGCTCTAGCCAAGGCATCTGCCATGATGATTAATAGGTAAAGAGAGATAATATTTCCTTGGTGGATACATCTTGATGCATCGAATAAATTTTTTAAGACTGCATTTATGAGAACATGGTAGTCAAGATGTAAGAATTGATCCAATCACACTAGGCCTTAAAGAACCTCAAATTATAAAAGATTTTGAAAATAAACCCCCAGTTAATGCTATTAAATGTTTCAAAGTTGATATCAAATTTGATGATAATTATTGATTGCTTCTTCAATTTAACTGAGTAAATCAACTTGCACAAAATAACAACTCCATCTAAAATTTGTCTTCATTGGACAAAACCACCTTATTGCCCTAACATAAGAAGAGGGAGAAACAACAGGGAATATTTGGAGACAATTTTCCAAGAATTTTGAGATAATATTATAGACGGTGTTGCATAGGAATATAGGTTTGAAAATATCAAGAGACACCACATTTGATTTCTTTGGGATTGGAGTTAGAAAGCTATCATTAAAATCTTTTGTTATTTCTATTGAGGGCTGGATTCATTGGCATATTTGAGAAAAACATTTCTTAAAATTACCCAAAAGTAGATTAAAAATATCAGAGGGTACCTATCTGGGCACATGGTTTTATCATTATCCATGCTCTAATGTTTTGTCTAGATTTATTCATTTTTAAAGGGCCTCATTAAGTAAACATTCTTATCATCAAGAACAATATTTGGGATAAGATTAACAAATCCACATTGATCCAAGGAAAAAATAGGGGAGGATTCCTTAAGAAAGATTTCAGTAAAATGGAATACCTCCTTTTTAATCATATTAAATCTTCAAGATAAGGACCATTGCTAGTTTTAACCTTTAATATACTATCAAAATTATAAGTAGTCAAGCTAGATTGGGGAAATGTTTACATATTATGAACTCCATCCTTAATCCAACACTCTCTAGATTTTGGTTTCCATAAAATCTCCTCTTTTACCAAAAATGAGTTCAGCCTTGCACCTACCTCTTGTTCATTGGGAAGTGAGGCTTTGTCAGGATGAACCCCTTGTTTGGTCTTCAAGGTTCTTAATATGGTCCAATATATTTAGATTTTTTTATCTACATTAGTTCAAATCTATAAGGTGTAGTACAGGGAGAGTTGTCTATTTTGATAGTGAGGGAAATAGTCAAATGCTTAGAACCTGATAATTTTAGAATAAATGAGTGAATTACTCAATTTTCATTTAACCAATGATTAGAGACTGAAACTATGTCAATTTGTTCATAAATATTACCAAATCCAATCCTTTTCCTAGTCCATGTAAAGGATTCATATTTAGTCCTTTCTATCTTTGGGACATCTTATCCTTAGTCTTCACTACACATTGATAGAAATTTTTCATGTGAATGTAGTTGAATCATTATAAACTCATCTTGAATGGAAATGCAATCCATTCATGTACCTTTATATCCTATTGATGTCATTGTTCACATGAATTACTCCACTAGTGAGTATATATAACATATCTAGGCTCAATGCGATAAAGATTATTATCACTACATCAATTAATGAATTTTAATTGGGATTGGGTATTTCTTTGAGTTCCATGTATTTTGTAGGAAGATTTCCCAAAAAAAAACTAAGAATTTATTTTATTTGTATGGAAAGTGTGGAGGAAGAAAATACTACATTTCAAGAGTTTAATATCCTATCGCAAACCATAGTGATACCAATCAAATATTTTCTTCATTATTATAACTTCTCAAATGTGAGTACAGTTTCTCAAAATAATATCATTTACAAAATAACCATGAGAGATCTTTACATTCTAAGAAATGGTGAAGTTGATTATGATATTTTACAATTTACCTTTGAAAAGGCTCTAGCCAAGGCATCTGTCATGATGATTAATAGGTAAAGAGAGATAATATCTCCTTGGTGGATACATCTTGATGCATTGATAAATTTTTTAGGACTCCATTTATGAGAACATGACATTCAAGATGTAAGAATTGATCCAATCACACTAGGCCTTAAAGAACCTAAAATTACAAAAGATTTTGAAAATAAACCCCCAGTTAATGCTATTAAATGTTTCAAAGTTGATATCAAAATTGATGATAATTATTGATTGCTTCTTCAATTTTACTGACTAAATCAACTTGGCCAAAATAACAACTCCATCTAAAATTTGTCTTCATTGGACAGAACCACCTTATTGCCCTCACATAAGAAGAGGGAGCAGGAACAGGGGATATTTGGAGACAATTTTCCAAGAATTTTGAGTTAATATTATAGATGGTGTTGCATAGGAATATAAGTTTGAAACTATCAAGAGAGACGACATTAGATTTCTTTGGGATTGGAGTTAGAGAGGTATCATTATAATCTTTTATTATTTCTATTGAGGACTGGATTCATTGGCATATTTGAGAAAAACATTTCTTAAAATTTCCCAAAAGTAGATTAAAAATATCATAGGGTACCTATCTGGGCACATCATTTTATCATTATCCATGCTCTAATGTTTTGTCTAGATTTATTCAATTGTAGAGGGCCTCATTAAGTAAACATTTTTATCATCAAGAACAATATTTGGGATAAGACTAACAAATCCACATTGGTCCAAGGAAAAATTAGGGGAGGATTCCTTAAGGAAGATTTCAATAAAATGGACTACCTCCTTTTTAATCATATTAAATCTTCAATAAGAGGACCATTGCTAGTTTTGACCTTTAAAATACTATCGAAATAATAAGCAGTCAATCTAGATTGGGGAAATGTTTACATATTATGGTCTCCATCCTTAAGCCAACACTCTCTAGATTTTGGTTTCCATAAAATCTCCCCTTTTACCAAAAATGAGTTTAGCCTTGCACTTATCTCTTGTTCGTTGGGAAGTGAGGCTTTGTCATGATGAACCCTTTGTTTGGTCTTCAAGGTTATGAATGTCATACTCAATGATGGATATTTTCCTAAAATTGTTCCCAAATAATTCCTTGTTAAATTTTTGAAGCTATTATATAATTTTTTTTAGCTTGTGAGCTACCATAAACATTTTGGTGTTACCTCTAGGTGCTAGTTCCTTCCACCAGTCTTTCATATGGTCCACTATATTTAGATTTTTTTATCTACATTAGTTCAAATCTATAAGGTGTAGTACAGGGAGAGTTGTCTATTTTGATAGTGAGGGAAATAGTCAAATGCTTAGAACCTGATAATTTTAGAATAAATGAGTGAATTACTCAATTTTCATTTAACCAATGATTAGAGACTGAAACTATGTCAATTTGTTCATAAATATTACCAAAACCAATCCTTTTCCTAGTCCATGTAAAGGATTCATATTTAGGCCTTGCTATCTTTGGGACATCTTTTCCTTAGTCTTCACTACACATTGATAGGAATTTTTCAAGTGAATGTAGTTGAATCATTATAAACTCATCTTGAATTTAAATTCAATCCATTAATGTACCTTGATATCCTATTGAAGCCATCGTTCACATGAATTACTCCACTAGTGAGTATTTACAACAAATCTAGGCTCAATGCCATAAAGATTATTATCACTACATCAATTAATGAATTTTAATTGGGATTGGGTATTTCTTTGAGTTCCACCACTTTTGTAGGAAGATATCCCAAAAAAATAACTAAGAATTTATATTATTTGTAGGGCAAAGTGTGGAGGAAGAAAATGCTAGATTTCAAGAGTTTAATCTCCTATACCAAAGCATAGTGATACCAATCAAATATTTTCTTCATTATTATAACTTCTCAAATGTGAGTATAGTTTCTCAAAATAATATCATCCACAAAACAACCATGAGAGATCTTTACATTCTAAGAAATGTTGAAGTTGATTATGATATTTTACAATTTACCTTTGAAAAGGCTCTAGCCAAGGCATCTGCCATGATGATTAATAGGTAAAGATAGATAATATCCCCTTGGTGGATACATCTTGATGCATTGAATAAAATTTTTAAGACTGCATTTATGAGAACATGGCAGTCAAGATGTAAGAATTGATCCAATCACACTAGGCCTTAAAGAACCTAAATTTATAAAATATTTTGGAAATAAACCCCCATTTAATGCTATTAAATGTTTCAAAGTTGATATCAAATTTGATGATAATTATTGATTGCTTCTTCAATTTAACCGAGTAAATCAACTTGTCCAAAATAGTAAATCCATCTAAAATTTGTCTTCATTGGACAAAACCACCTTATTCCCCTAACATAAGAAGAGGGAGCAACAATAGGGGATATTTGGAGACAATTTTCCAAGAATTTTGAGATAATATTATAGATGGTGTTGCATAGGAATATAGGTTTGAAACTATCAAGAGAGACCACATTAGATTTCTTTGGGATTGGAGTTAGAGAGGTATCATTAAAATATTTTATTATTTCTATTGAGGACTGGATTCATTGGCATATTTTAGAAAAACATTTCTTAAAATTTCCCAAAAGTAGATTAAAAATATCAGAGGGTACATATCTGGGAACATGGTTTTATCATTATCCATGCTCTAAAGTTTTGTCTAGATTTATTCATTTGTAAAGGGCCTCATTAAGTGAACATTCCTATCATCAAGAACAATATTTGGGATAAGATTAACAAATCCACATTGATCCAAGGAAAAAATAGGGGAGGATTCCTTAAGGAAGATTTCAGTAAAATGGACTACCTACTTTTTAATCATATTAAATCTTCAAGAAAAGGACCATTGCTAGTTTTGACCTTTAATATACTATCAAAATTATAAGTAGTCAAGCTAGATTGGGGAAATGTTTACATATTATGGTCTCCATCCTGAATCCAACACTCTCTAGATTTTTGTTTCCATAAAATCTCCTCTTTTACCAAAAATGAGTTCAGCCTTGCACCTACCTCTTGTTCGTTGGGAAGTGAGGCTTTGGCATGATGAACCCCTTGTTTGGTCTTCAAGGTTCTGAATATCATACACAATGATGGATATTTTCCTAAAATTGTTCCCAAAGATTCCTTGTTAAATTTTTGAAGCTGTTGTATAATTTTATTAGCTTATGAGCTACCATAAACATTTTGGTGTTACCTCTAGGTGCTAGTTCCTTCCACTAGTCTTTCATATGGTCCATTATATTTAGATTTTTTTATCTACATTAGTTCAAATCTATAAGGTGTAGTATAGGGAGAGTTGTCTATTTTGATAGTGAGGGAAATAGTCAAATGCTTAGAACCTGATAATTTTAGAATAAATGAGTGAATTACTCAATTTTCATTTAACCAATGATTAGAGACTGAAACAATGTCAATTTGTTCATAAATATTACCAAATTTAATCCTTTTCTTAGTCCATGTAAGGGATTCATATTTAGTCCTTGCTATCTTTGGGACATCGTTTCCTTAGTATTCACTACACATTGATAGAAATTTTTCAAGTGAATGTGGTTGAATCATTATAAACTCATCTTGAATGGAAATGCAATCCATTCATGTACCTTTATATCCTATTGATGTCATTGTTCACATGAATTACTCCACTAGTGAGTATATACAACACATCTAGGCTCAATGTCATAAAGATTATTATCACTACATCAATTAATGAATTTTAATTGGGATTGGGTATTTCTTTGAGTTCCACCTCTTTTGTAGGAAGATACCCCAAAAAAAAAACTAAAAATTTATTTTATTTGTAGGCAAAGTGTGGAGGAAGAAAACACTAGATTTCAAGAGTTTAATCTCCTATCGTAAAGCATAGTGATACCAATCAAATATTTTCTTCATTATTATAACTTCTCAAATGTGAGTACAGTTTCTCAAAATAATATCATCCACAAAATAACCATGAGAGATCTTTACATTCTAAGAAATGTTGAAGTTGATTATGAGATTTTACAATTTACCTTTGAAAAGGCTCTAGCCAAGGCATTTGTCATGATGATTAATAGGTAAAGAGAGATAATATCTCCTTGGTGGATACATCTTGATGCATTGAATAAATTTTTTAGGACTCCATTTATGAGAACATGGCATTCAAGATGTAAGAATTGATCCAATCACACTAGGCCTTAAAGAACCCAAAATTATAAAAGATTTTGAAAATAAACCCCCAGTTAATGCTATTAAATGTTTCAAAGTTGATATCAAATTTGATGATAACTATTGATTGCTTATTCAATTTAACTGAGTAGATCAACTTGGCAAAAATAACAACTCCAGCTAAAATTTGTCTTCATTGGACAAAACCACCTTATTGCCCTAACATAAGAAGAGGGAGCAGCAACAAGGGATATTTGGAGACAATTTTCCAAAATTTTTGAGATAATATTATAGATGGTGTTGCATAGGAATATAGGTTTGAAACTATCAAGAGAGACCACATTAGATTTCTTTGGGATTGGAGTTAGAGAGGTACGATTGAAATCCTTTATAATTTCTATTGAGGACTGGATTCATTGGCATATCTGAGAAACACATTTCTTAAAATTTCCCAAAAGTAGATTAAAAATATCAGAGGGTACATATCTAAGCACATGGTTTTATCATTATCCATGCTCTAAAGTTTTGTCTAGATTTATTCATTTTTAAAGGGCCTCATTAAGTAAACATTCTTATCATCAAGAACAATATTTAGGATAAGATTAACAAATAAACATTGATCCAAGGAAAAATTAGGGGAGGATTCCTTAAGGAAGATTTTAGTAAAGTGGACTACCTCCTTTTTAATCATATTAAATCTTCAATACAAGGACCATTGCTAGTTTTGACCTTTAATATACTATCGAAATTATAAGTAGTCAAGCTAGATTGGGGAAATGTTTACATGTTATGGTCTCCATCCTTAAGCCAACACTCTCTAGATTTTGGTTTCCATAAAATCTCCTATTTTACCAAAAATGAGTTCAGCATTGCACTTACGTCTTGTTCTTTTGGAAGTGAGGCTTTGTCATGATGAACCTTTTGTTTGGTCTTCAAGGTTATGCATATCATACTCAATGATGGATATTTTCCTAAAATTGTTCCCAAAGAATTCCTTGTTAAATTTTTGAAGCTGTTATATAATTTGTTTTAGCTTGTGAGCTACCATAAACATTTTGGTGTTACCTCTACGTGGTAGTTCCTTCCACCAGTCTTTCATATGGTCCACTATATTTAGATTTTTTTATCTACATTAGTTCAAATCTATAAGGTGTAGTAAAGGGAGAGTTGTCTATTTTGATACTGAGGGAAATAGTCAAATGCTTAGAACCTAATAATTTTAGAATAAATGAGTGAATTACTCAATTTTAATTTAACCAATGATCAGAGACTGAAACTATGTCAATTTGTTCATAAATATTACCAAAACCAATCCTTTTCCTAGTCCATGTAAAGGATTCATATTTAGGCCTTGCTATCTTTGGGACATCTTTTCCTTAGTCTTCACTACACATTGATAGGAATTTTTCAAGTGAATGTAGTTGAATCATTATAAACTCATCCTGAATGGAAATGCAATCCATTCATGTACCTTGATATCCTATTGATGTCATCGTTCACATGAATTACTCCACTAGTGAGTATTTACAACACATCTAGACTCAATGTCATAAAGATTATTATCACTACATCAATTAATGAATTTTAATTGGGATTGGTAGTTCTTTGAGTTCTACCTCTTTTGTAGGAAGATATCCCAAAGAAATAACTAAGAATTTATTTTATTTGTAGGGCAAAGTGTGGAGGAAGAAAATGCTAGATTTCAAGAGTTTAATCTCCTATCCCCAAGCATAGTGATACCAATCAAATATTTTCTTTATTATTATAACTTCTAAAATGTGAGTATAATTTCTCAAAATAATATCATCCACAAAATAACCATGAGAGATCTTTACATTCTAAGAAATGTTGAAGTTGATTATGATATTTTACAATTCACCTTTGAAAAGGCTCTAGCCACGGCATCTGCCATGATGATTAATAGGTAAAGAGAGATAACATCCCCTTGGTGGATACATCTTGATGCATCGAATAATTTTTTTAAGACTGCATTTATGAGAACATGGCTTCAAGATGTAAGAATTGATCCAATCACACTAGGCCTTAAAGAACCTAAAATTATAAAAGATTTTGAAAATAAACCCCCAGTTAATGCTATTAAATGTTTCGAGGTTGATATCAAATTTGATGATAATTATTGATTGCTTCTTCAATTTAACTGAGTAAATCAACTTGGCCAAAATAACAAATCCATCTAAAATTTGTCTTCATTGAACAAAACCACCTTATTGACCTAACATAAGAAGAGGGAGCAACAACAGGGGATATTTGGAGACAATTTTCCAAGAATTTTGAGATAATATTATAGATGGTGTTGCTTAGTAATATAGGTTTGAAACTATCAAGAGAGACCACATTAGATTTCTTTGGGATTGGAGTTACAGAGGTATCATTAAAATCTTTTATTATTTCTATTGAGGACTAGATTAATTGGCATATTTGAGGAAAACATTTCTTAAAATTTCCCAAAAGTAGATTAAAAATATCAGAGGGTACCTATCTGGGCACATGGTTTTATCATTATCCATGCTCTAAAGTTTTGTCTAGATTTATTCATTTGTAAAGGGCGTCATTAAGTAAACATTCTTATCATCAAGAACAATATTTGGGATAAGATTAACAAATCCACATTGATCCAAGGAAAAAATAGGGGAGGATTCCTTAAGGAATATTTCAGTAAAATGGACTACCTCCTTTTTAATCATATTAAATCTTCAAGAAAAGGAGCATTGCTAGTTTTGACCTTTAATATACTATCAAAATTATAAGTAGTCAAGCTAGATTGGGGAAATGTTTACATATTATGGTCTCCATCCTTAATCCAACACTCTCTAGATTTTTGTTTCCATAAAATCTCCTCTTTTACCAAAAATGAGTTCAGCCTTGCACCTACCTCTTGTTTGTTGGGAAACTAGGCTTTGTCATGATGAACCCCTTGTTTGGTCTTCAAGGTTCTGAATATCATACACAACGATGGATATTTTCCCAAAATTGTTCCCAAAGATTCCTTGTTAAATTTTTGAAGCTGTTGTATAATTTTATTAGCTTATGAGCTACCATAAACATTTTGGTGTTACCTCTAGGTGTTGGTTCCTTCCACTAGTCTTTCATATGGTCCATTATATTTAGATTTTTTTATCTACATTAGTTCAAATCTATAAGGTGTAGTACAGGGAGAGTTGTCTATTTTGATAGTGAGGGAAATAGTCAAATGCTTAGAACCTGATAATTTTAGAATAAGTGAGTGAATTACTCAATTTTCATTTAACTAATGATTAGAGACTGAAACTATGTCATTTTGTTCATAAACATTACCAAATCCAATCCTTTTCCTAGTCCATGTAAAGGATTCATATTTAGTCGTTGCTATCTTTGGGACATCTTTTCCTTAGTCTTCACTACACATTGATAGAAATTTTTCAAGTGAATGTAGTTGAATCATTATAAACTCATCTTGAATGGAAATGCAATCCATTCATGTACCTTTATATCCTATTGACGTCATTGTTCACATGAATTACTCCACTAGTGAGTATATACAACACATCTAAGCTCAATGTCATAAAGATTATTATCACTACATCAATTAATGAATTTTAATTGGGATTGGGTATTTCTTTGAATTCCACCTCTTTTGTAGAAAGATATCCCAGAGAAAGAGCTAAGAATTTATTTCATTTGTAGGGAAAAGTTTGGAGGAAGAAAATACTAGATTTCAAGATTTTAATCTCCTATCGCAAATCATACTGATACCAATCATATATTTTATTCAATATTATAACTTCTCAAATGTGAGTACAGTTTCTCAAAATAATATCATCCACAAAATAACCATGAGAGATCTTTACATTCTATGAAATGTTGAAGTTGATTATGATATTTTATAATTTACCTTTGAAAAGGCTCTAGCCAAGGCATCTGTCATGATGATTAATAGGTAAAGAGAGATAATATCTCCTTGGTGGATACATCTTGATGCATTGAATACATTTTTTAGGACTCCATTTATGAGAACATGGCATTCAAGATGTAAGAATTGATCCAATCACACTAGGCCTTAAAGAACCTAAAATTATAAAAGATTTTGAAAATAAACCCCCAGTTAATGCTATTAAATGTTTCAAATTTGATATCAAATTTGATGATAATTATTGATTGCTTCTTCAATTTAACTGAGTAAATCAACTTGGCCAAAATAACAACTCCATCTAAAATTTGTCTTCATTGGACAAAACCACCTTATTGCCCTAACATAAGAAGAGGGAGTAGCAACAGGGGATATTTGGAGACAATTTTCCAAGAATTTTGAGATAATATTATAGATGGTGTTGCATAGGAATATAGGTTTGAAACTATCAAGAGAGACCACATTAGATTTCTTTGGGATTGGAGTTAGAGAGGTACGATTGAAATCCTTTATAATTTCTATTGAGGATTGGATTCATTGGCATATTTGAGAAAAATATTTCTTAAAATTTCCCAAACGTAGATTAAAAATATCAAAGGGTACCTATATGGGGACATGGTTTTATCATTTTCCATGCTCTAAAGTTTTTTCTAGATTTATTCATTTGTAAAGGGCCTCATTAAGTAAACATTCTTATCATCAAGAACAATATTTGGGATAAGATTAACAAATCCACATTGATCAAAGGAAAAATTAGCAGAGGATTCCTTAAGGAAGATTTCATTAAAATGGACTACCTCCTTTTTAATCATATTAAATCTTCAATAAAAGGACCATTGCTAGTTTTGACCTTTAATATACTATCAAAATTATAATTAGTCAAGCTAGATTGGGGAAATGTTTACACATTATGGTCTCCATCCTTAAGCCAACACTCTCTAGATTTTTGTTTCCATAAAATCTCCTCTTTTACCAAAAATGAGTTCAGCCTTACACTTACCTCTTGTTCGTTGGGAAGTGAGGCTTTGTCATGATGAACCCTTTGTTTGGTCTTCAAGGTTCTGAATATCATACTCAATGATGGATATTTTCTTAAAATTGTTCCCAAAGAATTCCTTGTTAAATTTTTGAAGCTGTTGTATATTTTTTTTTAGCTTATGAGCTACCATAAACATTTTGGTGTTACCTCTAGGTGCTAGTTCCTTCCACCAGTCTTTCATATGGTCCATTATATTTAGATTTTTTTAATCTACATTTGTTCAAATCTATAAGGTGTAGTACAGGGAGAGTTGTCTATTTTGATAGTGAGGTAAATAGTCAAATGCTTAGAACCTAATAATTTTAGAATAAATGAGTGAATTACTCAATTTTCATTTAACTAATGAATAGAGACTGAAAATATGTCAATTTGTTCATAAATATTACCAAAACCAATCCTTTTCCTAGTCCATGTAAAGGATTCATATTTAGGCTCAATATCATAAAGATTATTATCATTAAAAAATCTAATGCAATCTAATGGGGATTTGATATTTCTTTCAATCCCACCTCTTTTCTCAAGATATCTCAATATACAATTGATGTCATAAGCAACATAACCTGTTCATCTTAAAAAGAGTTAAAACCATAAATATTTCCCTCCACATAATCTATGTAGAAACCATGATTAAGGGAACATACACATTAAAGAGGGGAATATAGGTATTCTTCTTAAGAAATATAATATTAAGGCAGGTCCATTTTTTATTAGAGTACACAATTGATCAAGTAATGTAAGATTTATTGAAGAGGACATAATGGCCATTTAATTGACCCTTATCTCAAATAGAAAAGGAATCAAAGAATTAAAAAAAATCTAAAATACTTATCTAGACAAACTATCTTAGGAAGCTTTGTTTCTTCGATAAAAACTAAATTTGGGTTATGGATATGATGTTGTCTCTCAAACAACCTACATTTATTATGGGATCAGATCCCCCTAACATTCCCAAATAATATCTTTATTCCTCTTTGGAATGGCTTTTCTCCTTCCCAGTTTCATGCTTTTATCTCTTTTAGAATAGATCTTGTAAAGAGGGCCTTATAGGCTTTGTGAACTAAAGTAGAGAATTTCCCTTTTCCTTTGCCAAGTTTGGAGTCTTTATAGAGAAAATAAACATTTGTTGTTGATTCAATTGAATAAACTTGGAAGAAGTTATAATCTCTCTATCCTCCCATTATTTAATATCCCCAACAAAATAATCAAGAATGCAATCATAGTTAGAACTCAAACTAGAAAGCTCTAGGGGTTTTGAAAGCAACTAGTAGCTGGGGGGATATAAAAAGGATGAGAGAGAGAGGGGGAGGGGATTATAATTGACCAAAAATATAGGAGGAGAAGGGGTGGAATAATGGACAAAGTTAAAATGTGCTTTGGGGAGAGGAATATCTGCAATAAGCTTAGGATCCAAAAGAGCAACATTAGCCGGATTGTTGACAAGTGGAGGGGGATGAATCTAAGATTTATGGAACCAATTAAAAGAATGATATTCGGGAGGGTGAAAGGGTTTAGGGTGGGGGAAGGTAAAAGGATTGTGGGGATTAGACAAGATGGGGAAATTTTCTCATAAATGACCTTGGGTATGGTAGTCATTGCACCTAGAAGGAATCTTCTTGCAATCAACTTGATAGACCTAACTCAATTATCCAACCACAAGTTTGATTTGTTTGACTAAATATATTTTTCAAGTTGAGACTGATGCATTATATAACATAGGGACCTCCATATTTATTCAATGTTGTAAGATCAATATCGAATAGGGGTCCAACTTTGGATCCACTATGACAAAGGGCATATTCATTCTAAAATTTAAGTGTAGATAAAAAAATTTGATCGAAAATACATTAATTTGAAGATCCAATTTAGAAACATCAAGGCACTTTTTCTAACAAAAATATAAAAACAACATTTTCAAAAAACCATGAACCTTGCCAAAAGGTTTTGTCGCTATCATCTTTATCAGGAAATGTGACCCAAAAAAAAGAAACCTTTAGCGAGGTAGGAGAAACAAAAGTGAAGATCCAATTTCTAAGTTGATACATCGCAATTAATCAGATTGTCTGAAGATAGTGAAATTCCATTTAACTTCACAATAAAATAACTTGATTCCAAGAGCATTGCTTCATTGTCCACGATGTGTGGGTCTAGGATAATAGTAGATCTATTCAGATTAGCCTTCAAATAAGAGCCCGCTTCTATTATTTTAGCTGAGTAATTGACTAAATTATCTCCCCAATTCTAATGGTGTTGGGAAGTCTTCTAAGATTCTTGTTTAGAGGGGCGAGGAAGAAACTCTTTGTACAGATTTATTTTGAACTTTGTTTGTTTTATCTTGGATCAATTCTTCAATCAATGTTTTGGTCATAGCCCAATTATATTTGTTCTCAGAATCTACTATGTCAGGCTGACTGAGAAAAATTAATTATGTTCTAAGACCACTTTCTCCATAGCCTCTACTAGGGACTATACTTACAGTCCGCTAAGATGAGGAATCGCGGTGGACCAACAACTTACGAGCACTTTTTACCTTTAGTCTAGATCTAGTACTAGGTGGAATGACGACTAAGGTTTGACACGTCCTTTCCCTATCGTGGCTTTGATAGCTGTAGTACTTAATGAACATCACAGAAATGAAAAACAAGCACATCCAAAAGCAACAGCAAAAATGCTCCCTTATTCTTCATCTCATTCCAGCCTCCAACTCAAAATTAATTAGGAATTTTGCTGGCTAAGTATGGTCATTGCTACCGTTAAACTCATGGGTCTGCGAAAAAAAGTCACTACCCTTATCAAATGTAATTCATTCCAAACAATTAATATGACATTTTTGTAACTCTTTTTAAAAAAAAAATATTTCCATTTTTTTTTTTTTATGTGTGATTTCTATTAATTAGAATATAGTCCAGAATTTTTTAATCGGTGGGTTGCTAATTGTGTGAGATATTTTTCGGTTCTATCCAATGTTTTATAATACTTATAAACATCAAAATTCATTAAAACCATTAACATATGTAACGGAAACATAAGTCCAAATACATCAAATACCATGAAGGATACATTATTCGTCACACACTGTCACTCAATTTCTACTTTTATCACCGAATATAATTTAATACACACAATAAGCTTTCTTCCAACACATATGTTTTAGATAAGTAGGACCGTCTCCAAGGTTTGTACATCCATGTATCTTTGTAGATAGAAAGAAACTACTTGAACTCATTACATGATTGAAGATGAGGATAATTTAATGAAGCATGCTATCTACACTATTATGTCCATCTGAAAGGGCTGAGGAGGAATGGTGATGTCACCACTTCCTTCCAACATCTGAATGACTCTGCTCATGGAAGGCCATTGATAAGTGTTGTATTGAATGCACCATAGTCCCAAGAGACTCAACTTTTTGGATCTATTTTACTTCTCTTGGCTTTACAAATTCACCCATTTCCACATTTTTGAGAATGCCCATTCAGGGTATAAAAATTTTCTGGACTTGGTTGTTTGCATGTCAAATTTCTTCCATCTCTACCATCTCCATCACCAACATATCATAACTGTATAGGTATGATTTGTCACTCACCAGTATATCGTTCCTAAACCACAACTCTGTAGCCACATATCCAGGTGTTCTTCTACCACATGTTAGGGATACATGGCTTTCTTTTCTATCTATTAGTTTTTCAAGACAAAAATCTGCAACCTTTGGCAGGAAATGAACATCAAGAAATACAGTATGAGGCTTTATATTACAGTGCAAAATGCGGATTCTATATTCATCATGTATGTATACACTTACGTGATTTGTGCCCATTGCAATGGAATACAATTGTTTCCAGTCCAATGCATTATGATCGACTTGACGGATATATTTCTCTAGGGATCCATTGACCATAGAGTCGTAAACCAAGGTTCGTTTAGAACCTTCATAATAATACCAAAAGAACCACACCTGATACAAGTAGTAGATCCTCCCCATAGTATAAACTTCATTCATAAACTAATTTATGTTGTGTGTGGATTGTCGAGAATCTTAATAGCTACCAGGCAATCCTTTTGAAGTTTGCCTTTATAAACTATACCAGAAACATCTTAGTCGAGTCCGCCAACAAAATTTTTGGTGTAGTGTTTAATCTGAGCATTATACTATCTTGTGGGAATTCGTCCATGTACAAAGTTCTCAATGAAAGGTGGTGTGTAGTCCAAGGGATCCATATACTCTCTAATGTCCTGTTGCTCCTCTTTTTGCTTCCTTTTCATTGCATTGACTTTGAAGTAAATAATGATGATGGTTTAGGTGGTGAAGATATCAGATACAACACCTATTACTACAATTTTCATTGTATTGACTTTGAAGTAAATAATGATGATGGTTTAGGTGGTGAAGATAACAGATACAACACCTATTACTACAATAAAATCAATAGATTGTTCTTCAATTGTACATTCACTTGTATTATCCATTCAGAGGAAACTCATTAATTTTTGGTTTCACTAGGCAGAGGCACTATTGGGTGGCGTTGATCACAGCACTCCCTATTAAGAAGTGGGCTACAAACTTCACCACAAAAAAACCCAACATTTAATTTTGTTGTCACATATCTAACATTTAAAAAGTTTCACTTAAAAAAAAGGAAAACATTTAAAAAAACTATAAAAATAAAACTAAGGTTTAATTTTCTCCTTTCAATGCCGAACTCATGGATATAAAGATTTGAAAGTTATCAAGCACACCTCTTTGTGTTTACCTTAAATACATCTAAAATTTTGTATCTCAATATTTTGTGCTGATTAAAATTAAACATACACCACCACCTCTAATAATAATAATAATAATAATAAATAATCATCTTTGTAATCATCGTCAAATCAAGTGTTTTCATGGGGCCATCGGTACAAATGCATAGAGCATAGTAACATCTCCCACCAGAGGCCTCACAAAAAGGGAAAGTATAGTTGATATTCCATTTCATTTCAAATTCTTTCTGTAGGAGATCCAATAAATTCTTTTCATAATTGATATTGTAGTTACTAGCTGGAATGAAAACCCTGTATTTCCGACAACTATTGCCATCATCCTGAAGGAAGACTGAGGAAGGGAGGACTGGATGGACTGGAAATTGGTCTTGTATGGAAGTTCTATTGTACATATAAGAACGGTTCCCCATGTGTATTTATCAAAAAGATGAAAAATTAAATTATCATTACCAAGCATTGGCGAGTAGCTAAATTTATTAGAACAAACATCCAAATGGGTATTATCAAGGGCAATTTAAATCGTTCGAGTCGAATAAGATGATTGTGTGATACTTCGCAATACCCTATACCTATAATATTGATAACATGATCCTCCGAGGAAAATATCAGAGAGTAATGTCTTTGATTGTTGGGGTGGTCAACATAAACATCACCAGTTCCTTCGCCTGTACCAAAAGGATATTTGAGGGTAGAGATGTTACAGGTAGAAGGAGAACGAGCTTCAAATGAAGGAAATGTATGAGATATTTTAGTGAAAAATGCAGCAAATAAAGCAATGAGAGGAATGGGGAAGAGGTGGTAGAGACCCATGATTTTAAACTAAAATGCGAAAAACCAAAAGAATTGCCCCAGGACTTGATGAGTGGAGATCTCCTTGGCTGGCCTTTGTAAAAAATGACCAAAGGAAGGAACAAAGAAAGAGATAGATGGTAATGTTTTAGCATGAGATACGTCAGTCTATGGATGAGAGCACTCTTGAAGAGCTGGGCTTAACCATCATGCATCACAGCCTTCAGGTCCACCAAAGTCAACCTCTGGGTTAGGAGTCTTTACCAACTTCGTCGGCTCTCCAACATCCACGCTAACCTTCACCGCACATTGCTAACAGTGACTGACAAGCAATAAACTAACCTGCACTTCACCGTGACCATCCACGGCCAACTCACCGCCAGCCCCATCGTACGAATGTCATCACATCTCCACATGCTGGGATTAAATCTCTCACCCTATATCGCTACTCCCTCCCGCCCTCCTCCCCTACATTTCTTTTCATCGACAAAGTGAATGCATATAGCCTCCCCTGAATTTGTTTGAATTGTTCCACATTGCCATTGTGAATCCATTTATTCCACATTGCCATTGCTCGACATTGCGTTCCAGTTGAAGAGGAGGCGAATCTGACTGTATCACTCCATTCTGCCTGAAGAGAAAGGTGTTCCTTTTTTAAAAACCCAGTTTGATTTGTAACGAATGTTGCTCCTCCGTCATGAAATGGGAGTTTGAATTTAAAAATACTAATTATTTACAATTTTACTCTTATCAAACACTTATCCGATTCCATCCATCATCATATTATTTACTCATATCAAACTCTTTAGGTCTGTCTTACTATATAATATTTGACTTGTTAATGTGTTGACAGTACCGATCATGACCTTAATCTATTTCTTCCAAAATCCTTTTAAAATATGACATTACTCTATTCATTTCCTATGATGGTTCTCAAATGAAACATTGAATGAAATTTATTGTCTATGTACAAATTAGGAAATGTACTAAGGGCGTATAGTACATGATTTAATTAATTATTACAATGTTTGAAGTCAGAAAGGTTGATACAAATTAAATTTCACTATTCTGTACATAGCTATGCATAAACTCTCATTAAACAATGATGGAGGGAAATTTGATAGTAAAAAGGTTGATTATGGTTAACAATTTAAAACACATCTAACTCAGTTAACGAAAATTGTATGGTAGCTTTTAAATTCCCCTCATATGTGGCCGATTAGAACGTTGTAATTGATATAATTTATAATGGTATCTACATCTGTTAGGTGCAGATATATTAATGTCAAGATGAATATCCTAGTAGGCTAAGCTATTATTGCTTGCCCTTTTTATGGAATGAGATTTATGTACTGAGCAATAAATGACTTACGGAAATCTTAATTATAAACATTGTACTTTCTCTATGCTGAGGTATGCAGTGTATTGAATAAGATTTTGTAAGTTCAGGATTGATTTCCTACAAATAAATGAATATATAAATAATATGGTATGTTTTTGATTGGTAACTCTTCTTTCAATTACATGATAAAGTACGTCCAAAGATAAGTGCTGTGTCATTGGGTTATAAACAGACTACAGATTTTGAAATAAAAGTAACCAAATAAATTCAAATAATAATTGATATTATGACTTCTCCTATATGGTAGCCTTTTTCTTGTAGACCATGATCTATTATTTTAAAGGAATCCATTGAAGTTTTTTGAACCCATTTTCGACCCTTAATATGTTCTCCCATTGTATGTAGCTACTAATCAAATTTGCTTAATGAATAGTGATTTTGCTTACACCCAAAAGATATCAATGATATCTACATGCAATTAATACTTCATAGGGAAAATGCATACATGCAGTCCTTGCAATAGCTGTATTTGATAGGACATATATAATAATTTTGTTAATATGTTTTCTTTCTTGGAACACATAAATGCTAAGACAATCAATTTAGAAAATAAATTCAAATAATTCATATGTTGTAGTCCTTAGGGTATAGATGGATCCATGTTTATGTTTGATTGACAATAAGAAAATAATCCTAGATGTTTTATCTCCAATTTATAACCTATATATATATATATATATATATATATATATATATATATATATATATATATATATATCCTTCGAACTATGTTTCTTTTGATCATAATAAATTGGGACAACCAACAATGGGTGCTCGATTAGTATATGACAATAACATGGAACCATAAGTTATAGGTCTTAAGATTTGGAACCTGAAATCCAAGTTAGGTTTAAGTAGTATATCTTGTATTTAAAAGAAGGAGAAAGTTTATAATTGACTCAACATCATGTCCTAGTTTAGGAAAATAAAATAAAAATTTACGGTTGTTATAAGAAACACTAGTCTAGTTACCATGCCCATTCCAACTCCCATTAAAAAAGTTTCATTTGATATTTCACCAACAATTATTTAAAAGTAAAATAAAATAAGATTATCATTGGGTTAAATTTATTTCTTACCTTAAATATTAAAAAATTATCATTTTTCCTTATTTCTCTCCCAGATTATTCAACAAATGCCACACTAGTAGTTTCTCCAACCAACGATACACCATTCCTCCACTCATTCATACATATTGCAAATATGTCCATATAAATAATTAGTCAACAAAAATTAAGGATCAAAGCATTTTACCTCCATCTCTAACTATGCCAATAAGCAACACACAAGTACCCACTAGAGAACAACCTCTTGAACTCACTACTAAGGAATTATATTGGATATCTATCAAACTCATTTTCCCAAAACTATACATAGACATTCCCTTACCAAATCCTTTAGGATATTGAGAGAAACTCCATCTAACTTCATCTTGTCCTTTCCCTTTCCCATTGATAGTCATATTCTAGGCTCTTCACCTATGAACTGGTTGCTAGAGTTACATATAGAGTTAATTCGATATGATATCAAGGGTGTGAGAATCTTATGAGAAGTGATGGTAGATATAAGTTATGAGAAATACAATAGGAATTAAATAGGTTCAACAAAACAAATATATAGTTTGGTCGGAAAATATTGGTATTACATAAAAAGGGAGCACATTCACCCATCCATTAAATAGAGGGATAGACTTAATAGATAAAGTGGTAGTGAAATAAGTTCCTTGTTTGATGTCAAATATTTCAATATTTTCACTAGGCATAAGATTTAAATTAATAATCCCTCCTTCCATTTACAGAAATTATGGATGATTTATTGAAATCCCTCTATGAATAATCATTGTCATCACATAATTTCCTCACTCAAAGTGTAGCGTTATAAGATATGGCATAGCAGAAGATTGAATATGCAATAAATTTAAAATTCTAAATATCAACTATCATGCATACGAGTTAGGAAAAGGTAACATAGTGAGTAATTCATAGGGCTGAAATTATGTGTTATTTTTTCTCAAGAAATCATCAAGGAATATAAGGATAAGGTGTGTGATGTAATTGAGAAGTCAATGAAAACTAAAAATGTCCTAGATAGTTATATTTAAAATTTAATTGAAGTATATGACTCTTTGGGAATGAAAAAAATCAATAAAATGGATGACACTTTGATATCCAGAGTAAGGTTTTAGATCATGTATAAGTCACTTATGACTACATTGTGGAATCAAGATAAATAAATGTTAGACATGATAAAAAATAGAGCACTTGGATTCCTTGTCAAATAAATTGATAAGATCAAGTATACTAATGTGTATTTACAAATCATACAAGATCCTTGTGGAATGAATTTGAGTTCAAATTGAAGTTTTGTACTTTAGAATCTAATATACCCCTATATTTTGTGTATGCAGAATCATCTCAGTCACTTGTATCACATGCAAAATCATAAATGAATTTAAAGTAAGGTTTGTATTATTTGAAAGTGTTTTATAATAGTCTTTATCAAGTGTTGGATTTATTTGAAAAGTCTTA
>JARHVA010005894.1:775000-777500 GCA_037957365.1 Torreya grandis
TGTGAAGACCAAATATGTGCATTATGTTTAGGATGTTAGAGTAATGGTGAGGTGGGGTACACTAGGTATTGGTGTTACTTCACCTAATGTTAATAATAGAGTCTCACTAGTTATATAGGTAGAGGACACAATGAATGATTCTCATTTGCCACATGTAGAGTCAGAGTTGAATAAAAATGATTAGAAAATTACATCATAATATTTAGTACACCCACAACATGTTTCTAGTGATGACAAATCAGATATTATGAGATGAAAAATGTGAAACTCTATTGTGGAGTTTAGGGGTACTTGGTAAGGGAAACACATTAGATTATGTTGGCTATTTTTCTTTATTTGTAGTATTGCTCTTATATAAGGTATGTGTGTCATATTGGGGTATTACACGGGGAGAAGGAAGTAGCAAAATAATGTATGTAAAAACAATGAATTGAGAGCTCTTTCTTGGTAGAGAGTTAGAGCAATGTGAAATTTTAATAATTATTTCAAATAAATCAATGTTTTTAATGCATTTGAAAGTATATTATATTTGTTGGCTTGATTTACACACACATTGAATCCTATTTTTTAATTGAATTGATTAGATTTCTACCCCATTCTCTTTTAATGACTATAAATTCATTTAAATAGTGTATAATCACTAAAATAACCATATAGCTAATAATCTTAATTTTGAATTGAATAATTTACCATCCACCTCATTATCTTATAATGACTAAGAATGTATTTCAATCATATATACTCACTAAAATGACCATATAGTTAATAGTATTTATGATCGTGTTTATTCAATTTCATGTGTATGAATAAGCAGTGCATATGTTAAACTTAAGAATTTTTAATTCTAATAATATGAAATTCATGAAGTGATTTACCAATTATCATATCATGGATGATAAAAAACAATTATGTATTGGTTATTGCTCAATGAAAAGGGAGGGATGTTTATATCAACAACATATCAATTAGTCTTGAAATCACCTTGATAAGGTTATATGGTAGGTTGATATAATATTATGATAGTATACATTGTGACCATTGCCTTGCCTTGATAAATTATAAATATTATGTTTATACTTATGCGAGGAGATAGGTGTTTTTGAGGAGGTCATTTCAAAAGTTGTTGTTACAGAGATGAAAGGGGGGAAGGATATTCAAGTAGGTATTATAGGTAAACATCATGAAGATTCTACCTTCTTTTATTTGTTAATTCATGATATTGATATTCATTGTGGAAATGATTATATCAACTAAGGAGTAGCAAGGAATGATCAAAAATTAAAGACGGAAACAAGTTTAGCTGAGCTTAACATTCGAGCTTTAGAAAACATTCATGTAGAACAATATTATAATGTTGTTTCAAGATTATGATTGGATGACATTATCACTAATGTGTACCACTATCCATTTCTACATGTTACACTATTTATGATCTTTTTTGTTGTGGTACTCTCAATTATTTTGGGGGAGGCAATGTAAAAATAATTCAATATGGTTAACATTATATTTGGATATGTTGTACATATCAGTCGAATTACAAATAATATTATTTTTTATTATCTAAATATGTATTATATTTATTACCATGATATTAAGTAATGATGCCAACATTTGCTTATGATCTGCCAATAACTATCATGCCATACATTCTAATTCTGTAGCAACATGTACATGTTATAATTATATTTTTAGTATATTATAAATATGAATATGTAGCATATTCTAACAATGTGTGTGTGTGTGTGTGTGTGTGTGTGTGTGTGTGTGTGTAAACAATGTTTAAATAATTTTAAATAAAATATGTGTTTAAAATTATTATATGTGTCAAAAGTGAATTCTTGGTCATAAATTTCAATTTCATGATGTGCTCTTATCTCCCACTTGTTGTGGTAAGCATATGAATAAATCTAGCACTAAGAATTCACTATTGACACATATAACAATTTTAAACACATATTTTATTTAAAATTATTTAAACATAGTTTGTATATATATATATATATATATATATATATATATATATATATATATATATATATATATATATATATATATATATATATATATATATATATATATATACATATATATATAGATATATATATATATATATATATATATATATAATTTTAAATAAAAAATGTGTTTAAAATTGTTATACGTGTCCCACTTATTGAGGTAAGCGTAAGAATAAATATAGCACTAAGAATTGTATTCCTTTCTTGTCTATGACATCATTTTTCATTATTCAAAATATAACCTTACTTTCTAGCATGTTTTTAAAATACAAAGGAGAAAAATAATGTTACATCATGATTCCTCGCTAAGCAAAGTTACATGATTATTTGTGGATATTTATAGTTTGTAAGTTGATTTAGTTATTATTAGCTAAGCTATGAGTTATGTATTGTTATGGGATAGTTTAATATTGATTTGGTTACATGATTCCATTTTTATGAGTTAGTTATAGTGTATATTCTTACATTAGGATCATGATGAG
>JARHVA010005894.1:782500-785000 GCA_037957365.1 Torreya grandis
GCACTATGAGTTCATAGTGTTACCATTTGGGTTGATAAATGATCTGATAGCATTCATTAATCTCATAAATATTGTGCTCAAGTATTGTCTAGATCATTTTGTTTAGTATTTTTGGATGACAGTATTATATACTCTAATAATGAAGACAAACATATAGAACTAGTCTTGTAATGGTTGTGGAAGCACAAGTTTATGGAAAATTGTCTAAATTTACATTTTTTTAGGAAATAGTGTAATATCTAGGACATATTATTTATATAGATGGTATTTTAATAAGATCGACAAAGATAAGAGCCATTATGGAATGATCAAAGCCAAATAATGTGCATGAGGTAAGAAGTTTCATGGGATTAGTAGGATATTACAAGAAGTTTGTTCCAAAAAATTTTAGGATAGCTAATCCAATTACCTCTATGCAACTTAATAACTAATGTTTTATCTGGTCAGATAAGTGTGAAGTAGCTTTTCAAAAATAAAAAATAATATTTACTTGAGCACTAGTGTTAACAATTCCTAACCTCAATGGTCAATTTTTAGTGATCACAAATGCATCTGGGGATGGAATAGGAGGGGTCCTTATGTAGGATGGTGCAATGGTATCTTATGAATAAGTGAATCTAAAACCTTGTGAGGCGAAATATGCCATTCATGACCTAGAACATACAGCAATTATGTATGCTTTACAAGTTTGATGGTATTACTTATTGGTAAAACCATTTGATCTCATGAAGGATAACTTGGGACTCAAGTACATATTCACCCAATTGAATCTCAATGCTCATCAGAGATACTAGGTAACTTTTTTATTATGATTTCAATATTAGTTATATTGTAGATAAGAAAAATAGAGTAATTGATGCCTTAGTTGTAGAAGGTACATAACAATTATGGCTACTATCAAAAGTAACATTAGGGATCAAGTGATCAAATTCTCACCAGGATAAAAATTCTTTGATCAGGTCAGGAAGGCATTATCTAAGATTGCTTAGAGTCCCAGGTATAAAGGATTAAGATTAGAGAATGATGATATTTTACATTATAATAGAAGGATGTACGTGTTAGATCGAGAAAAATTTTGAAGCACTATTCTAAAGGAACTACATAGTACCCCATATACATGACATCCATGAGTAAATGAGATCATGGTAAATTACAGACCACTCTATGTCTCAAAGGAAATAAAAAAATATGAGTGAATTTTGTCTCACATCGCTAGGAATGTCAGCGAGTGAAAATTGAAAAAATGCATCCATCTAGTTTTTTATATCTACATGATATAATAGAATGGAATGGAAGGTGATTATTATATAATTTATCTATGTTTTACCATTATCACATAAGATACATGATATGATCATGGTCATAGTTGATAAACTAGTCAGGTTGTTTCATTTTATACTAGGAAATTTCGTAGTTGAGGCACCTACTCTTGTGAGGAGGTTTATCAAGTGTATTAGTTGCATGGATTTTAAAACAATGTAATTTCAAATCATGATCTAAATATTACTATTAGGTATTAGGTAACTTTAAATTTATCTTTGGGTATGCAACTAAACTTCAGTGCTACATTTCACCCAAAGACTGATGGTCAAACTCAAGGAGTTAATTAGGTGTTAGAGGATCCTTTTCATATGTATTTCATGGATTAATAGTACTAGTAGAAATATTATCTTCCATTAGTTTAGTTTTCTTAAAATAATTTATAGCAATCAACCTTGAAGATGGCACCATTTGAGGCATTGTATGGAAGAAGATGTATGTCACCAATCAGTTGGGATAGGTTGGAGCATAGATTAGTCTTTCAACCTGAGATGATTTCAAAAATAGAAGATCAAGTCATATTAATCAGATAGAGTTTGGTTGAGTCCAATGATAGGAGGAAGACTTATGTTTATTTGAAGAGGATAGATAGGTAGTTTTTAGTAGCAATAAATAAGTCCTACAGGTTAAACTATAGAAGAGCTTGATTAAATTTAGAAAATTAGTAAAATTATCACTCAGATATGTGGGACACTTAAAAACATTAGAATTTATAAATCCCATATCATATAGGCTTGCATTACCACTAGACCTATCTCTATTACATAATGTCCTCCATGTCTCTTATCTTAAAAAGTATGTAACTAATCCTACGCATGTGTTTGATCAGAATGCCTTAAAGGTTATGGATCTTGGGGAGGTCATGGTATAACGAATCAGAGTATTTTAAAATCATAAATTTCATTTACATAATAGAGAGATGTCACAATATAAGGTCTTGTGAGACTAATACTCTGAGGATTGTGGTACTTGGGAGAACTATGATGATTTCTATAGGCAATTTATATATTTATTTACTTAATTTGATAATTCATACTATGTTATTTTTTTGTTGAAAAATATTTTTAATTCAAAACATATTTTTGAATAAGTTTCATTGGGATGATGATTGGCTTTAGCAGGAAGGGTGTTACACTATGTTTCCTCACTAAGTAAACTTACATCATTATCCATGGATATT
>JARHVA010005894.1:795000-797500 GCA_037957365.1 Torreya grandis
TTACCTCTATGCAACTTAATAACTAATGTTTTATCTGGTCAGATAAGTGTGAAGTAGCTTTTCAAAAATAAAAAATAATATTTACTTGAGCACTAGTGTTAACAATTCCTAACCTCAATGGTCAATTTTTAGTGATCACAAATGCATCTGGGGATGAAATAGGAGGGGTCCTTATGTAGGATGGTGCAATGGTATCTTATGAATAAGTGAATCTAAAACCTTGTGAGGCGAAATATGCCATTCATGACCTAGAACATACAACAATTATGTATGCTTTACAAGTTTGATGGTATTACTTATTGGTAAAACCATTTGATCTCATGAAGGATAACTTGGGACTCAAGTACATATTCACCCAATTGAATCTAAATTCTCATCAGAGATACTAGGTAACTTTTTTATTATGATTTCAATATTAGTTATATTATAGATAAGAAAAATAGAGTAATTGATGCCTTAGTTGTAGAAGGTACATAACAATTATGGCTACTATCAAAAGTAACATTAGGGATCAAGTGATCAAATTCTCACCAGGATAAAAATTCTTTGATCAGGTCAGGAAGGCATTATCTAAGATTGCTTAGAGTCCCAGGTATAAAGGATTAAGATTAGAGAATGATGGTATTTTACATTATAATAGAAGGATGTATGTGTTAGATCGAGAAAATTTTTGAAGCACTATTCTAAAGGAACTACATAGTACCCCATATACATGACATCCATGAGTAAATGAGATCATGGTAAATTACAGACCACTCTATGTCTCAAAGGAAATAAAAAAATATGAGTGAATTTTGTCTCACATCGCTAGGAATGTCAGCGAGTGAAAATTGAAAAATGCATCCATCTAGTTTTTTATATCTACATGATATACAAGAATGGAATGGAAGGTGATTATTATATAATTTATCTATGTTTTACCATTAGCACATAAGATACATGATATGATCATGGTCATAGTTGATAAACTAGTCAAGTTGTTTCATTTTATACTAGGAAATTTCATAGTTGAGGCACCTACTCTTGTGAGGAGGTTTATCAAGTGTATTAGTTGCATGGATTTTAAAACAATGTAATTTCAAATCATGATCTAAATATTACTATTAGGTATTAGGTAACTTTAAATTTATCTTTGGGTATGCAACTAAACTTCAGTGCTACATTTCACCCAAAGACTGATGGTCAAACTCAAGGAGTTAATTAGGTGTTAGAGGATCCTTTTCATATGTATTTCATGGATTAATAGTACTAGTAGAAATATTATCTTCCATTAGTTTAGTTTTCTTAAAATAATTTATAGCAATCAACCTTGAAGATGGCACCATTTGAGGCATTGTATGGAAGAAGATGTATGTCACCAATCAGGTGGGATAGGTTGGAGCATAGATTAGTCTTTCAACCTGAGATGCTTTCAAAAATAGAAGATCAAGTCATATTAATCAGATAGACTTTGGTTGAGTCCAATGATAGGAGGAAGACTTATGTTGATTTGAAGAGGATAGATAGGTAGTTTTTAGTAGCAATAAATAAGTCCTACAGGTTAAACTATAGAAGAGCTTGATTAAATTTAGAAAATTAGTAAAATTATCACTCAGATATGTAACTAATCCTACGCATATCATATAGGCTTAAAAACATTAGAATTTATAAATCCCATATCATAAAGGCTTGCATTACCACTAGACCTATCTCTATTACATAATGTCCTCCATGTCTCTTATCTTAAAAAGTATGTAACTAATCCTACGCATGTGTTTGATCAGAATGCCTTAAAGGTTATGGATCTTGGGGAGGTCATGGTATAATGAATCAGAGTATTTTAAAATCATAAATTTCATTTACATAATAGAGAGATGTCACAATATAAGGTCTTGTGAGACTAATACTCTGAGGATTGTTGTACTTGGGAGAACTATGATGATTTCTATAGGCAATTTATATATTTATTTACTTAATTTGATAATTCATACTATGTTATTTTTTTGTTGAAAAATATTTTTAATTCAAAACATATTTTTGAATAAGTTTCATTGGGATGATGATTGGCTTTAGCAGGAAGGGTGTTACACTATGTTTCCTCACTAAGTAAACTTACATGATTATCCATGGATATTTATAGTTAACAATTTTATTTGGTTGTTATTAGCTAATTTATGAGTTATATGTTGTTATAAGAAAATTAAATATTGATTTAGTTACATCATTACATTGCTTTGACTTACTTTTAGTGTATATTAGTATATTATGATCATGATGAGTTATTATTTCAACTATATTCTATGATGTATATATGTCATGATATTATCGACTAATTACCTAATTGTCATGTATTAGACACAAGAGAGATTCATCCTTCAGAGCTTGATAGAGGGAGAGCATAATCAGAGAGGGTCATATAGATAGATTTATTGGGGGATGACAAATGAATAAATAGAACACTGCACACACACCACATTGAATACTACATATTAAATGTATAGTAGAATAGTTAATGTTAATA
>JARHVA010005894.1:807500-830000 GCA_037957365.1 Torreya grandis
AGCTGCCATGGGAGATCAGTATTCTAAATTTTCATTTGGTAGAATAAATCAGTATATTAACAGAGTGAATCAAAATCTGTGTGATGAAAGGAGAACTCATAAGGAAACTATGAGATTCCATAAACAACTTGATGTAAAGTTTTGCAATTCTATAGATGATAGATTTGGTTGTATAGATGTGTATCAGTATATAAAATCTAGAAGGAAAAAATAGTTAGATAAATGTGCCTGTAGTCCTCTAGGATACAGAAGATCAAAACCAAAGAAAAGTTGGTTTAAAGAAAAAGCTAGAATGCCCTTTCACAAGAAAAAGATTTTTAGAAGAAATAAATATGGGTATCAGAAAAAAACCTGTTAAGTGTTTCCTTTGCCAAGGAAATAACTATGCCAATAAATGCCCGCAAAAGTCAGAAAAGTCTAAGAAAGTAAATTTCTTAGAAAGCCATCAAATTAATGAAGATGAATATGTATATATTACAGATAATGATGCTAAATTTGAGTCAGATATAGAATATGAGTCTGATAATGAGTTTGAGATTAATATGGTTCAGGAAGATTATAGTTCTGATACAGAATCATCAGATTTTGATTCAGAAATTGGTTTTTCAGATTAATATGCAGTCTAGTCTGTTTTTAGATAGTTTAAGTCTGTCACAGCAGTTACAGTGTTTAAAGGAGAAGTATGACAGTTTGCCTGTATATATGTTTTCTGAGAAAATGTTTT
This sequence comes from Torreya grandis, assembly GCA_037957365.1. Lineage (NCBI taxonomy): Eukaryota > Viridiplantae > Streptophyta > Pinopsida > Cupressales > Taxaceae > Torreya > Torreya grandis. The sequence goes on from JARHVA010005894.1 coordinate 808,225, forward strand.
TAGAACAGAAGATTATGAATACTAAGAAGAGATATATGAGTCAGTTAGAACAACTTTAGCAGTAAAAAAATATGCTTCAGCAGCAATTTAGTAAACAAAATTCTATTAAAGGAAAAGAAATAGAAACTAATCTGTTTGCTAACCCTTCAAATGCTGAGAGAAGACAATGGTGTACCAAATGCATTGCTACTCTACAAGCATTTCTTAAAAAGGCTCAAACTGAATTAGAAGACTTAATGAGAGAAGAAGCTGAAGATGATGAAGAAGAAGCCGCATTTGAAGCTGAATTAGCCCAAGTAGCTAAACAAGTACAAAGTACTCATATGATGGATATTAGTAACCATATCAATCAAATTTTAGTCCATATTACTACTAATCCAGTATGTGAATTACATATTAAATTTCCAGGTTTCAAAACCTATAGTCTAGATGCGCTACTTGATATAGGTGCTGATGCCTCTTTAGCAAGGTATCATGCAATTTCAGAAGATAAGTGTATCCCATATTTTGTTAGACTTACATTCAATGCTAAAACTATAATTTCAGAATTCTCTGCTCATATTCCTGTTTGCTTCGGGAATACGGTATTTCATTTGAAAGTTATTCATCATGAAATGCCTATGTTTGATCTCATGCTTGGATCTGATAATTTGTCTTGTTTTTATCCCATTACAATCTAGCAGCATGAATGTAAGGTTCCCCAGAAAGCTAAAGCTAAAAAATCTATTGATACAAAATGGATCCATCAGAAGATAAACTTCTGTCAAGCAGAGATAGATCCTGTGCTTGCAAAAATAGTAAAGGATTGTTGTTCTGAAAATCCTTTAGCATTTTAGCATAGGAAAGTTCATATGTGTAGAATTGATTTAAAATTGGTTACAGATCAGAATGGGAAACCAGTTGAGCCAAAGTTTAAAGCACATCATTCTGGTATGTCTCCTTCATTAAGGGAAGAATGTTTTAATGAAATATAGGAATTAAAAGCTCAAGGTTTGATTAGACATTCTCACAGTCCATGGGGTTGTGAAGCCTTTTATGTGAATAAAAGGAGTGAGCAGGTAAGAGGAAAAAAAAGATTAGTCATTAATTATATTCCTCTCAATAAATATGTGATTCCTGTCTAACATCTGATTCCTTCTAAAGATGAAATTTTACATAGACTAATAGGGAGTAAAGTTTACAGTAGGTTTGATCTAAAATCAGGGTTCTGGCAGATTCAGGTCCATGAAGCAGATAGGTACAAAATTGCATTCATTACACCATTTGGTCAGTATGAATGGAATGCCCTTCCATTTGGGTTAAAAACTGCACCTAGCATCTTCCAGAAAATGATGAATTGCATCTTTGCTCCTTATAGCAAATTCATAATTGTGTACATAGATGATATTCTTGTTTTCAGTAGAAGTCCTGCAGATCACTTAAAGCATTTAAATTAGTTTTATCAGACTATGTATGATAATGGTTTAGTGTTGTCAGCAAAGAAAATGGTTACCTTCAAAGATGAAATTTATTTTCTAGGGATAACCATTAAATTAGGAGAAGTTACAGTTCAGCCACATGTGTTGTAGAATATTCAAAATTTTCTTGATGAAATTACTGATAAAACAATGTTGCAAAGATTTCTTGGTTGTGTAAATTACATAGCTGGTCATTACTTTCAGATTGCTCAGGATAGAATTTTGTTGAATAAAAGATTGTCAAAATCTCCACCTCCGTGGAATGAAGATATGACTAATGTTGTTAAAAGGATTAAAGAAAGATGTTCTACTTTGCCTCCTTTGCAGCTTCCAGGTCAAGGATTAAAGATTATTGAAACAGATGCTTCTGATCAATATTGGGGAGCAGTGTTGAAAGAAAGATTAGAAGATGGTTCAGAAAAACCATGTAGGTATGCTTCAGGTACTTTCAAGAAAGCTCAGATCAACTATCATTCTACTCACAAGGAAATCCTTAAAGTCATCAAAGCTATTCAAGCTTTCATGTTCTTTGTGAGATCAGAAAGGTTTGTTGTAAGCTCTGATCTAAAAAATTTTATGAGCATACTAAATTCAATAGATAATTTGAAGAAAGGATCTATTAGTAGATTGATACGGTGGGCAACCTATCTTTCTGATTTTGATTTTTTAGTTGAACACATTCAAGGGAAAAAGAATTCTTTAGCTGATTTTCTCACTAGAGAATTTTATTCAGACAATAAGATCATGACAGTAACAGTAGAAGTTTGTGATGAATTTCATGAACATATTTGGCATTCAAGACCCTCTATTCAAAATCAACTGGAAAATGAGATGAATAGACTAACAACTCAATCTTATGCAGATGCTGATTCTGTGAGTTGTCATAATATTGCCTTGACATCTCACTATTTTGAGATTGATAATCATCACACAACTCAGACAATTCTGTTGAATAAGCCAGGAAACAATCCTGACTTGCTTGGTCCAAATAATCCTTTGATCCGAATGCTTTACAGGAGAAGAACCAAGTTTCATTTTACTTGGTCCACTTTTTGGCCTTCTTTTAATCCAGCCACAGAAAATTATTAGGACTCAGGAGATATGAGTGATTATATGTTTGAGTTCCTAGATTATGCTATGCCAAGGATAGCCTCTACTGCTTATTTTGTTAATATTAGTCCTGCCATGCTAAGGAATGTGTTTATTGCTTTACGTATTCCTTTTGATGTTTCTTTTGACTTGCATCTGGTTCAGAACCAACAGTATAACAGGCATGCTTGCATTGAAGTAGCAAGACCAGTTGGATCCATATGGCGGACAATGACTGTGTCGCATACGGCTATCTTTCTAGTAACTCCTTATGGAAGAATCTATAGAATTCCTTCTACGATGTATATGGATCATCCATCAAAGGATGAAGAGACTCCTGATCCAGATGATGATGACACATCTTATTCTCCAGCTGGATCGTATGAGTTTAATGATGACGACTACTCACGGGTTCTGTCCGTGATAGTGAGTGGAGAGCACTATATCTCTCTTTAAATATTCGTGGACCACACCACTATTAAAAGTGGTATTTTGTCAGCCGTGTCAACATTGCTTTATGTTACTGTAGCTTTGCTTTAGCTTGCTTTTTGTTGTGTCAGTGCGTAGTGGGCCCTATAACCCACATGTTAATCGCATCTTGTGTCTCAGCCATTGATGCCACCGCTTTGTTGTAACCATCGATCTCTCTTCTAAATTGCTATATAAAGGAGAGCTCAGATGAGTTATAGGCATCCGGTCATAGAAATTAGAGTATAGGCATTAGTCTCTAAGTCTTATAGTCCTAAATCTAGTTTTGTATCATGAAGTCTGAAGTGTACTGTAAGCCTTTAAGCTTTGTTTGCAATATCAATATAAGAAAGTGCAAAGTTTGTGAAGATCCTGTGTATTATGGTATCAGAGCCATAGTCAATATTTTTTCTGATATGTTATTAGATATTCTCTTTGCTATAAATGTTATCTTGTCTCTCTTGCTTGGTTGATTAGTTTGTCTATTTGGTCTTGTATCGCGTTCAGTACTACGATGAAGATAGGGAAGTGGCGAGGTCCCATCAAGCCAACAGATAGGCATTCATGGATCCGATTAAGTACCGATAATAAGCGGAACTATGGAAGCTTTGGATCAGCCTGCAACTAGTTCATCAGGTACCTCTAAGACATGTACTCTTGCTGAAATAGGAGAATACGCTATTAACTCCGAAACTCTAGATATTGAAGAATATAATCCTAGTCTGGCATGGATATTCCCAAAGCATAAGCCCTCTGATATTTATGCTCAATTACCCTCTTTTAATCTGTTAGCCAGAACTACGTTTAAAACCATAGAAAATACTCTGCAAATCCAGAATAATGCTCAAGATAAATATTTTTTGCAGATTTTAGATGAGAAAGCCATTGCTGAACTTAAAGCACAGAAGAAATATAAGTTTTTACACATAGGTGTTATTTCCATAGGCATTCATCCTCTCTTTCGTAAAGGTCTTAATGTTAGTTGTCTAGCTTGTCTATTAGATAATCAGCATATGTCTTTTACTGCATGCCTCCAAGCTGCTATGCAAACAGGTTTACATAATGGCCCTGTCTATACGAACGTTTATCCTAACTACCATGTTGCTATTCATTCTGAATTAAACTTGAATAAGATATTTAAGCTCTTCTTGCAAACTTCTGGTCTTTATATGATTGATGGTTCTTATCCATTAGCTGTTCAATATCAAATCCTCTATCCGTTAACCAATATTGACTATGGCTCTGATACCATAATACATAGGATCTTCACAATCTTCGCACTTTCTTATATTGATATTGCAAACAAAGCTTAAAGGCTTACAGTACACTTCAGACTTCACGATACAAAACTAGAATTAGGACTATAAGACTTAGAGACTAATGCCTATACTCTGATTTCTATGACCGGATGCCTATAACTCATCTGAGCTCTCCTTTATATAGCAATTTAGAAGAGAGATCGATGGTTACAACAAAGTGGTGGCCTCAACGGCTGAGACACAAGATGCGATTAACATGTGGGTTATAGGGCCCACTACGCATCGACACAACAAAAAGCAAGCTAAAGCAAAGCTACAGTAACATAAAGCAATGTCAACACGGCCGAAAAAATACCACCTTTGATAGTGGTGTGGTCCACGAATATTTAAAGAGAGATATAGTGCTCTCCACCCACTATCACAGACAGACCCCGTGACTAGTCGTCATCATTAAACTCATAGAATCCAACTGGAGAATAGGATGTGTCATCATCATCTAGATCAGGAGTCTCTTCATCCTCTAATGGATGATCCATATACATCATAGAAGGAATTCTACAGAGTCTTCCATCAGGAGTTACTAGAAAGATAGCCATATGAGACACAGTCATTGTCCACCATATGGATGCAACTGGTCTTGCTACTTCAATGCGAGCATGCCTATTATATTGTTGGTTCTGAACCAGATGTAAGTCAAAAGAAACATCAAAAGGAATACGTAAAGTAATAAACACATTCTTTAGCATGGCAGGACTAATATTAACAAAATAAGCAGTAGAGGCTATCCTTGGCATAGCATAATCTAGGAACTCAAACATATAATCACTCATATCTCCTGAGCCCCAATAATTTTTAGTGGCCGGATTAAAAGAAGGCCAAAAAGTGGACCAAGTAAAATTAAACTTGGTTCTTCTCCTGTAAAGCATTCGGATCAAAGGATTATTTTTACCAAGCAAGGCAGGGTTGTTTCCTGGCTTGTTCAACAGAATTGTCTGAGTAGTGTGCTGATTATCAATCTCAGAATAGTGAGATGTCCAAGAAATATTATGACAACTCACAGAATTAGCATCTGCATAAGATTGAGCGATTAGTCTATTCATCTCATTTTCCAGTTGATTTTGAACAGAGGGTCTTTAACGCCAAAGATGTTCATGAAATTCATCACGAACTTCTACTGTTATTGTCATGATCTTATTGTCTGAATAAAATTCTCTAGTGAGAAAATCAACTAAAGAATTCTTTTTCCCTCGAATGTGTTCAACTGAAAAATCAAAATCAGAAAGATAGGTTGCCCACTGTATCAATCTGCTAACAGATCCTTTCTTCAAATTGTCTGTTGAATTTAGTATGCTCATAAAAAAATTAAGATCAGATCTTACAACAAACCTTTCTGATCTCACAAAGAACATGAAATCTTGAATAGCTTTGATGACTGCAAGGATTTCCTTGTGAGTAGAATGATAGTTGATCTGAGCTTTCTTGAAAGTACCTGAAGCATACCTGCATGGTTTTTTTGAACCATCTTCTAATCTTTCTTTCAACACTGCTCCCCAATATGGATCAAAAGCATTTATTTCAATAATCTTTAATCCTTGACCTGGAAGCTACAAAGGAGGCAAAGTAGAACATCTTTCTTTAATCCTTTTAACAGCATTAGTCATATCTTCATTCCACGGATGTGGAGATTTTGACAATCTTTTATTCAACAAAATTCTATCTTGAGCAATCTGAAAGTAATGACCAGCTATGTAATTTACACAACCAAGAAATCTCTGGAACATTGTTTTATTAGTAATTTCATCAAGAAAATTCTGAATATTCTGCAACACATGTGGCTGAACTGTAACTTCTCCTGATTTAATGGTTATCCCTAGAAAATCAATTTCATCTTTGAAGGTAACCATTTTCTTTGCTGACAACACTAAACCATTGTCATACACAATCTGATAAAACTGATTTAAGTGCTTTAAGTGATTTGCAAGACTTCTATTGAAAACAAGAATATCATCTATGTACACAATTATGAATTTGTTGTAAGGAGCAAAGATGTCATTCATCATTTTCTGGAAGATGCTAGGTGCTGTTTTTAACCCAAATGGAAGGACATTCCATTCATACTGACCAAATGGTGTAATGAATGCAATTTTGTATCTGTCTGCTTCATGAACCTGAATCTGCCAGAAACCTGATTTCAAATCAAACTTACTGTAAACCTTACTCCCTGTTAGTCTGTGAAAAATTTCATCTTTGGAAGGAATCGGATGTTGGACAGGAATCACATATTTATTGAGAGAAATATAATTAATGACTAATTTTTTCTTTCCTCTTACCTGCTCACTCCTTTTATTCACATAAAAGGCTTCACAACCCCATGGAATGTGAGAATCTCTAATAAAACCTTGAGATTTTAATTCCTATATTTCATTAAAACATTCTTCCCTTAATGAAGGAGACATACCAGAATGATGTGCTTTAAACTTTGGCTCAACTGGTTTCCCATTCTGATCTGTAATCAATTTTAAATCAATTCTACACATATGAACTTTCCTATGCTGAAATGCTAAAGGATTTTCAGAACAACAATCTTTTACTATTTTTGCAAGCACAGGATCTATCTCTGCTTGACAGAAGTTTATCTTCTAATGGATCCATTTTGTATCAACAGATTTTTTAGCTTTAGCTTTTTGGGAAACCTTACATTCATATCTTTATTTTTTATACAAAGAATATTTATCTGTTAACACAACTTCATGCTGCTGGATTGTAATGGGATAAAAACAAGACAGATTATCAGATCCAAGCATGAGATCAAACATAGGCATTTCATGATGAATAACTTTCAAATGAAATACTGTATTCCTGAAGAGAACAGGAATATGAGCAGAAAATTCTGAAATTATAGTTTTAGCACTGAATGTAAGTCTAACAAAATCTGGGATCCACTTATCTTCTGGGATTGCATGATACATTGATAAAGAGGCATCTGCACCTGTATCAAGTAGTGCACCAAGAGTATAGGTTTTGAAACTTGTAAATTTGATTTGTAATTCACATACTGGATTAGTAGCAATATGGACTGAAATTTGATTGATATGGTTACTACTATCCATCATATGAGTACTTTCTACTTGTTTAGTTACTTGGGCTAATTCAGCTTCAAATGTGGCTTCTTCTTCATCATCTTCAGCTTCTTCTCTCATTAAGGCTTCTAATTGAGTTTGAGCCTTTTTAAGAAATGCTTGTAGAGTAGCAATGCATTTGCTACGCCATTGTCTTCTCTCAGCATTTGCAGGGTTAGCAAACAGATTAGTTTCTATTTCTTTTCCTTTGATAGAAGTCTGTTTACTAAATTGCTGCTGAAGCATATTTTTTTGTTGCTGATGTTGTTCTAACTGACTCATATATCTCTTCTTAGTATTCATAATCTATTGTTCTAAAAACATTTTCTCAGAAAACATATATACAAGAAGACTATCATATTTCTCCTTTAAACACTGTAACTGTTGTGACAGACTTAAACTATCTGAAAATTGACTAGACTACATATTAATCTAAAAACCAATTTTTGAATCAAAATCTGATGATTCTATATCAAAACTATAATCTTCCTGAACCATATTAATCTCAAACTAATTATTAGACTCATATTCTATATCTGACTCAAATTCAGCATCATTATTTGTAATATATACATATTCATCTTCATTAATTTGATGGCTTTCTAAGAAATTTACTTTCTTAAACTTTTCTGACTTTTGTGGGCATTTATTGTCATAGTGATTTCCTTGGCAAAGGAAACACTTAATAGGCTTTTTCTGATACCCATATTTCTTTTTTCTAAAAATCTTTTTCTTGTGAAAGGGCATTCTAGCTTTTTCTTTAAACCAACTTTTCTTTGGTTTTGATCTTCTGTATCCTAGAGGACTACAGGAACATTTATGTAACTCTTTTTTCCTTCTAGATTTTCTATACTGATACACATCTGTACAACCAAATCTATCATCTATAGAATTGCAAAACTTTACACCAAGTTGTTTATGGAATCTCATAGTTCCGTTATGAGTTCTCCTTTCATCACACAACTTTTGGTTCACTTTGTTAATATACTGATTTATTCTACCAAATGAAAATGTAGAATATTGATCTCCCATGGCAGCTTTATATTTATCTTAAAAGTACTGGGGAAAAGATTCCACATATTGGACCTTCAAGGCAGGATTAAACATTTCACCAGAAGCATAGAGGAGATTTTCCATATGACACACATATTCTTTTAATCTACTCATATCACACAATTGAGCATGCAAAAACTTAGATCTATTAGTTTCTCTTTCATCATCAATAGTACCCACAAATTCAGCATAGATGGCTTGACAGAGGCAAGGAACAGGTTCAGCATGATTAATGATATTAGCTTTATATGTTGCATTACCATCATCCCACCAGTCTTTAATATTACCAATAAAACCATTGACTAGCTATTGTGAAACTGTCTTAGGATCTCTTTTTAAACCATACATCTGAACACTAGCCCATGCAAGCATTGCTTGACACATCTCTTTTCTTCTGGTAGAAGATTCACAATTAAATTTCCAAAAGAAAGGTTGTAAGCCAAGAGTTCTAATCTGGGCATCTAATGGTGGTTTTGATGATGATTCACCATCTGGGAAATATCTATACTTCTCAGGGTCGTCTATCTTTGCCATACCAATTCTAAAAGCTTTATGAATTTCTAAACTAGGAGACTTCATACTGATAGGCTTTACAATACTAGAAGATGAGCTTTCTTCTTTCTCTATTTTCTCAACTTGATCCCAACCAATAATTCCAGTAATAGGAGGAGACCATCCTATTGACTGTATTTCTTAAGTAGAAGTACTTGGCAATGAACTTGGCAATAAAGCCAGGTGTTGCTGTTGAGAAGATACTTCTCTGTTTAATGAATCTATGTTATTTGAAACAGAGACTAGAGTAGTTTCAATAGAAGAAATCTCAGACCTTATTTCAACTTGACTATGAGCTATATCTGCATTTTCAAGCACGACTGTATCTAATTTATTTTCTGTCTCTTCTTGTTTCTGCACAATCTTAGAAGTTTATTTATCTATCTTTGTTGTTATTTGATTTGCATATACACCAGCATTTGAATCTATGATTTTCAAAGCTTTTACAACATCACCTTTTTGATACTATTATATGCTTTTCAACATGACAGAAATCTGATCTACACTTTCCTGAATCTTATTCACCTTAGAGTTCATACACTTTGTAGCAACATTATTCCAGTTCATAAGTCTGACTTTTGTAGGTTGTTCTAAACTTCTATCAACATTTCTGACATAATACATTTGTGCACGGGTTTTACCATCAGGTGAGTATTGGTTAAAATCAGCAGGCTTTGGAAATCATTTCTCTGTATATGACTCATCATCCTGAGGAGTCTTCCATACATTACCTTCGACATTACCAGACTTGGAAGAGGATTCCATATGTACTTTACTTTTGTAAGACAAGAGCTTTTTATTCTTCTCAAAGAGTTTCTGTAACTCTATGTCTCTTTGAGTCATGCAAATATTAGCATGGCTTTGCTTTTTCAAGATCTGCTTATAGTCTGGGCAATAAAATGAATCTATTTGTGCATCATGTATATTCTATGCATGAAGACACTCCTTGGGAAAGGATAGAGAGGAGGAATTGGATCTGCTGGGTGTAGGATCAAAACTGATAATAGCTTTATCTTTTGTTTCTTTTATAGAGGTTACTTTGGCTAAGGACTTTCGAGCTGGCTGGATGAAATAAATATCAACTAACCATTTCTTGGGAAATGGGAGTTGAGACCAATCAACAGCTTCTATTTGTAATAACTGACTTTGAGGACTTACACGACACACCACGCTTTTGCCAGGCGCAGGCGTATGCTTAACAACAGGAGCTAAAGTATTAGTTAACCGATAGAGGATTTGATATTGAACAGCTAATGGACAAGAACCAGCAATCATATAAAGACCAGAGGTTTGCAAGAAGAGCTTAAATATCTTATTCAAGTTTAATTCAGAATGAATAGCAATAGGGTAGTTAGGATAAACTATCGTATAGACAAGGCCATTATGTAACCTGTTTGCATAGCAGCTTGGAGGCATGCAGTAAAAGACATATGTCGATTATCTAACAGACAAGCTAGACAACTAACATTAAGACCTTTACGAAAAAGAGGATGAATACCTATGGAAATAGCACCTATGTGTAAAAACTTATATTTCTTTTGCACTTTAACAGGCTTTTTCAAGATCTGCTTACAGTCTGGGCAATAGAATGAATCTATTTGTGGATCATGTATCTTCTGTGCATGAAGACACTCCTTGGGAAAGGATAGAGAGGAGGAATTGGATCTGCTAGGTGTAAGATCAAAACTAATAACAGCTTTATCTTTTGTTTCTTTTACAGAGGTTTCTCTGTCTAAGGACTATAATACACAAGATCTTCACAAACTTCACACTTTCTTAAATTGATATTGCAAAGAAAGCTTAAAAGCTTACATAACACTTCAGACTTCAAGATACAAAACTAGATTTTGGACTCTAAGACTTAGAGACTAATGCCTATACTCTGATTTCTATGACCGGATGCCTATAACTCATTTGAGCTCTCCTTTATATAGGAATTTGGAAGAGAGATCGACGGTTACAACAAAGCGGTGGCATGAATAGCTGAGACACAAGATGCGATTAACATGTGGGTTATAGGGCCCACTACGCACCGACAAACAAAAAGCAAGCTAAAGCAAATCAACAGTAACATAAAGCAATGTCTACACGACCGACAGAATACCGCCTTTGATAGTGGTGTGGTCCACGAATATTTAAAGAGAGATATAGTGCTCTCCACTCACTATCACGAACAGACCCTGTAACTAGTCGTCATCATTAAACTCATAGGATCCAGCTGGAGAATAGGATGTGTCATCATCATCTAGATCAGGAGTCTCTTCATCCTCTGATGGATGATCCATATACATCGTATAAGGAATTCTACAGAGTCTTCCATCAGGAGTTACTGGAAAGATAGCCGTATGCGACACAGTCATTGTCCGCCATATGGATGCAACTTGTCTTGTTACTTCAATGCGAGCATGCCTGTTATACTGTTGGTTCTGAACCAGATGCAAGTCAAAAGAAAAACCAAAAGGAATACGTAAAGTAATAAACATATTCCTTAGCATGGCAGGACTAATATTAAGAAAATAAGCAGTAGAGGCTATCCTTGGCATAGCATAATCTAGGAACTCAAACATATAATCACTCATATCTCCTGAGTCCCAATAATTTTTTGTGGCTGGATTAAAAGAAGGCCAAAAAGTGGACCAAGTAAAATGAAACTTGGTTCTTCTCCTGTAAAGCATTTGGATGAAAGGATTATTTTTACCAAGCAAGGCGAGATTGTTTGCTGGCTTGTTCAACAGAATTGTCTGAGCAGTGTGCTGATTATCAATCTCAGAATAGTGAGATGTCCAGGCAATATTATGACAACTCACAGAATAAGCATCTACATAAGATTGAGCTGTTAGTCTATTCATCTCATTTTCCAGTTGATTTTGACTAGAGGCTCGTGAACACCAAAGATGTTCATGAAATTCATCATGAACTTCTATTGTTATTGTCATGATCTTTTTGTCTGAATAAAATTCTCTAGTGAGAAAATCAGCTAAAGAATTCTTTTTCCCTTGAATGTGTTCAACTGAAAAATCAAAATCAGAAAAATAGGTTGCCCACGATATCAATCTGCTAACAGATCCTTTCTTCAAATTATCTATTGAATTTAGTATGCTCATAAAAATTTTCAGATCAGATCTTACAATAAACTTTTCTGATCTCACAAAGAACATGAAAACTTGAATAACTTTGATGACTGCAAGGATTTCCTTGTGAGTAGAATGATAGTTGATCTGAGCTTTCTTGAAAGTACCTGAAGCATACTTGCATGGTTTTTCTGAACCATCTTCTAATCTTTCTTTCAACACTGCTCCCCAATATTGATCAGAAGCATCTGTTTCAATAATCTTTAATCCTTGACCTGGAAGCTGCAAAGGAGGCAAAGTAGAACATATTCCTTTAATCCTTTTAACAGCAATAGTCATATCTTCATTCCATGGAGGTGGAGATTTTGACAATCTTTTATTCAACAAAATTCTATTCTGAGCAATCTGAAAGTAATGACCAGCTATGTAATTTACACAACCAAGAAATCTCTGCAACATTGTTTTATCAGTAATTTCATTAGGAAAATTCTGAATATTCTGCAACACATGTGGCTGAACTATAACTTCTCCTAATTTAATGGTTATCCCTAGAAAATCAATTTCATCTTTGAAGGTAACCATTTTCTTTGCTGACAACACTAAACCATTATCATACACAATCTGATAAAACTGATTTAAATGCTTTAAGTGATCTGCAGGACTTCTACTGAAAACAAGAATATCATCTATGTACACTATTATGAATTTGTTGTAAGGAGCAAAGATGTCATTCATCATTTTTTGGAAGATGCTAAGTGTAGTTTTGAACCCAAATGGAAGGACATTCCATTCATACTGACCAAATGGTGTAATGAATGCAATTTTATACCTATCTGCTTCATGGACTTGAATCTGCTAGAAACCTGATTTTAGATCAAACTTACTGTAAACTTTACTCCCTGTTAGTCTGTGCAAAATTTCATCTTTGGAAGGAATCAGATGTTGGACAGGAATCACATATTTATTGAGAGGAATATAATTAATGACTAATCTTTTCTTTCCTCTTACCTACTCACTCTTTTTATTCACATAAAAGGCTTCACAACCCCATGGACTGTGAGAATCTCTAATCAAACCTTGAGCTTTTAATTCCTGTATTTCATTAAAAAATTCTTCCCTTAATGAAGGAGACATACCAGAATGATGTGCTTTAAACTTTGGCTCAACTGGTTTCCCATTCTGATCTGTAATCAATTTTAAATCAATTCTACACATATGAACTTTCCTATGCTGGAATGCTAAAAGATTTTCAGAACAACAATCCTTTACTATTTTTTCAAGCACAGGACCTATCTCTACTTGACAGAAGTTTATCTTCTGATGGATCCATTTTGTATCAATAGATTTTTTAGCTTTAGCTTTCTGGGGAACCTTACATTCATATCTTTCTTTTTCATACAGAGAATATTTATCTGCTAAGACAACTTCATGTTGCTGGATTGTAATGGGATAAAAACAACATAGATTATCAGATCCAAGCATGACATCAAACATAGGCATTTCATGATGAATAACTTTCAAATGAAATACCGTATTCCCGAAGAGAATAGGAATATGAGCAAAAAAATTTGTAATTATAGTTTTAGCGTTGAATGTAAGTCTAACAAAATATGGGATCCACTTATCTTCTGGGATTGCATGATACCTTGCTAAAGAGGCATCTACACCTATATCAATCAGTGCATCAAGACTATAGGTTTGGAAACCTAGAAATTTGATTTGTAATTCACATACTAGATTAGTAGCAATATGGACTAAAATTTGATTGATATGGTTACTACTATCCATCATATGAGTACTTTCTACTTGTTCAGCTACTTGGGCTAATTTAGCTTCAAATGCGGCTTCTTCTTCATCATCTTCAACTTCTTCTCTCCTTAAGGCTTCTAATTCAGTTTGAGCCTTTTTAAGAAATGCTTGTAGAGTAGCAATGCGTTTGGTACGCCATTGTCTTCTCTCAGCATTTGCAGGGTTAGTAAATAGATTAGTTTCTATTTCTTTTCCTTTGATAGAAGTCTATTTACTAAATTGCTGCTGAAGCATATTTTTTGGTTGCTAAAGTTGTTCTAACTGACTCATATATCTCTTCTCAGTATTCATAATCTGTTGTTCTAAAAACATTTTATCAAAAAACATATATACAGGCAAACTGTCATACCTCTCCTTTAAACACTGTAACTGCTGTGACAGAATTAAACTATCTAAAAACTGACTAGACAGCATATTAATCTGAAAACCAATTTATGAATCAAAATTTGATGATTTTGTATCAGAACTATAATCTTCTTGAACCATATTAATCTCAAACTCATTATCAGGCTCATATTCTATATCTGACTCAAATTCAGCATCATTATCTGTAATATATACATATTCATCTTCATTAATTTGATGGCTTTCTAAGAAATTTACTTTCTTAGACTTTTCTGATTTTTGTGGGCATTTATTGGCATAGTGATTTCCTTGGCAAAGGAAACACTTAACAGGCTTTTTCTGATACCCATATTTCTTTCTTCTAAAAATCTTTTTCTTGTGAAAGGGTATTCTAGCTTTTTCTTTAAACCAAATTTTCTTTGGTTTTGATCTTCTGTATCCTGGAGGACTACAGGCACATTTATCTAACTCTTTTTTCCTTCTACATTTTCTATACTGATACACATCTATACAACCAAATCTATCATCTATAGAATTGCAAAACTTTACACCAAGCTGTTTATGGAATCTCATAGTTTCCTTATGAGTTCTCCTTTCATCACACATCTTTTGATTCACTCTGTTAATATACTGATTTATTCTACCAAATGAAAATGTAGAATACTAATCTCCCATGGCAGCTTTATATTTATCTGAAATGTACTGGGGAAATGATTCCACATATTTGACCTTGAAGGCAGGATTAAACATTTCACTAGAATCATAGAGGAGATTTTCCATATGACACATATATTCTTTTAATCCACTCATAGCACACAATTGAGCACGTAAAAACTTAGATCTATTAGTTTCTCTTTCATCATCAATAGTACCCACAAATTCAGCATAGATGGCTTGACAGAGGCAAGGAACAGGTTCAGCATGATTAATGATATTAGCTTTATATGTTGCATTACCAGCATCCCACCAGTCTTTAATATTACCAATAAAACCATTGACTATCTGTTGTGCAACTGTCTTAGGATCTCTTTTTAAACCATTCATCTAAACACTAGCCCATGCAAGCATTGCTTGACACATCTCTTTTCTTTTGGCAGGAGATTCACAATTAAATTTCCAAAAGAAAGGTTGTAAGCCAAGAATTCTAATCTGGGCATCTAATGGTGGTTTTGATGATGATTCACCATCTGAGAAATAACTATACTTTTCAGGGTCATCTATCTTTGTCATACCAATTCTAAAAGCTTTATGAATTTCTAAACTAGGAGACTTCATACTGATAGGCTTTACAATACTTGAAGATGAGCTTTCTTCTTTCTCTATTTTCTCAACCTGATTCCAACCAATAATTCCAGTAGTAGGAGGAGACCATCCTATTGACTGTATTTCTTGAGTAGAAGTACTGGGAAATGAACTTGGCAATAAAGCCAGGTGTTGCTGTTGAGAAGATACTTCTCAGTTTAATGAATCTATGTTATTTGAAACAGAGACTAGAGTAGTTTCAATAGAAGAAATCTCAGACCTTATTTCAACTTGACTATGAGCTATATCTACATTTCCAAGCACGCCTATATCTACTTTCTTTTCTGTCTCTTCTTGTTTCTGCACAATCTTAGAAGTTTCTTTATCTATCTTTGTTGTTATATGATTTGCATATACACCAGTGTTTGAATCTATGATTTTCAAAGCTTTTACAACATCACCTTTTTGATATTGTTCTATGCTTTTCAACATGACAGAAATCTGATCTAGACTTTCCTGAATCTTATTCACCTTAGAGTTCAGACACTTTGTAGCAACATTATTCCAGTTCATAAGTCTAACTTCTGTAGGTTGTTCTAAACTTCTATTAGCATTTCTGACATAATACATTTGTGCACGGGTTTTACCATTAGGTGAGTATTGGTTAAATTCAGCAGGCTTTGGAAATCCTTTCTCTGTATATGACTCATCATCCTGAGGAGTCTTCCATACATGACCATCGTCATTACTAGACTTGGAAGAGGATTCCATATGTACTTTACTTTTGTAAGACAAGAGCTTTTTATTCTTCTTAAAGAGTTTTTGTAACTCTATGTCTCTTTGAGTCATGCAAATATTAGCATGGCTTTGCTTTTTCAGGATCTGCTTACAGTCTGGGCAATAGAATGAATCTATTTGTGGATCATGTATCTTTTGTGCATGAAGATACTCCTTGGGAAAGGATAGAGAGGAGGAATTGGATATGTTGGGTGTAGGATCAAAACTAATAACAGTTTTATCTTTTGTTTCTTTTACAGAGGTTGCTCTGGCTAAGGACTTTCGAGCTGGTTGGATGAAATCAATATCAACCAACCATTTCTTGGGAAATTAGAGTTGAGACCAATCAACAGCTTCTATTTATAATAATTGACTTTGAGGACTTGCACGACACACCACGCTTTTTCCAGGCGCAGGTGTATGCTTAATAGCTCGAGCTAAAGTATTGGTTAACTGATAGAGGATTTGATATTGAACAGCTAATGGTCAAGATCCATCAATCATATAAAGACCAGAGGTTTGCAAGAAGAGCTTAAATATCTTATTCAAGTTTAATTCAGAATGAATAGCAACATGGTAGTTAGGATAAACTGTCATATAGACAGGGCCATTATGTAAACCTGTTTGCATAACAGCTTGGAGGCATGCAGTAAAAGACATATGCCGATTATCTAACAGACAAGCTAGACAACTAACATTAAGACCTTTACGAAAGAGAGGATGAATGCCTATGTATATATATATATATATATATATATATATATATCTGTGTGTGTGTGTGTGTATGTGTATGTGTATGTGTATATACATACATACATACATACATACATATATATATATATATATATATATATATATATATCTGTATATATATACATATACATATATTTATATACATATGTATATGTATATGCATATACATATGTATATAAATATATGTATATATATAAGTATATATATAATATATGTATATATATAAGTATATATATGTGTATATATATATATATAGATATATATATGTATGTATGTATGTATATGTATACATAAATATATATATGTATATGTATACATATATATATATGTATATGTATATATATATATATATACCATAATACACAGGATCTTCACAAACTTTGCACTTTCTTATATTGATATTGCAAACAAAGCTTAAAAGCTTATAGTACACTTCAAACTTCACGATACAAAACTAGATTTAGGACTATAAGACTTAGAGACTAATGCCTATACTCTGATTTCTATGACCAGATGCCTATAACTCATCTGAGCTCTCCTTTATATAGCAATTTAGAATAGAGATCGACGGTTACAACAAAGCGGTGGCATCAATGGCTGAGACACAAGATGTGATTAACATGTGGGTTATAGGGCCCACTACGCACCGACACAACAAAAAGCAAGCTAAAAAAAAGCTACAGTAACATAAAGCAATGTCGACATGGCTGACAGAATACTGCCTTTGATAGTGGTGTGGTCCATGAATATTTAAAGAGAGATATAGTGCTCTCCACTCACTATCACGGACAGACCTTGTGACTAGTTGTCATCATTAAACTCATAGGATCCAGTTGGAAAATAGGATGTGTCATCATCATCTAGATCAGGAGTCTCTTCATCCTCTGATGGATGATCCATATACATCGTAGAAGGAATTCTAAAGAGTCTTCCATCAGGAGTTATTGGAAAGATAGCTGTATGTGACACAGTCACTATCCGCCATATGGATGTAACTGGTCTTGCTACTTCAATGCGAGCATGCTTGTTATACTGTTGGTTCTGAACTAGATGCAAGTCAAAAGAAACATCAAAAGGAATACGTAAACCAATAAACACATTCCTTAGCATGGCAGGACTAATATTAACAAAATAAGCAGTAGAGGCTATCCTTGGCATAACATAATCTAGGAAGTCAAACATATAATCACTCATATCTCCTGAGTCCCAATAATTTTCAGTGGCCAGATTAAAAGAAGGCCAAAAAGTGGACCAAGTAAAATGAAACTTGGTTCTTCTCCTGTAAAGCATTCGGATCAAAGGATTATTTTTACCGAGCAAGGTAGGATTGTTTCCTGGCTTGTTCAACAGAATTGTCTGAGTAGTGTGCTGATTATCAATCTCAGAATAGTTAGATGTCCAGGCAATATTATGACAACTCACAGAATTAGCATCTACATAAGATTGAGCTGTTAGTCTATTCATCTCATTTTTAGGTTGATTTTGAACAGAGGGTCTTTAACACCAAAGATGTTCATGAAATTCATCACAAACTTCTACTATTACTGTCATGATCTTATTGTCTGAATAAAATTCTCTAGTGAGAAAATCAGCTAAAGAATTCTTTTTCCCTTGAATGTGTTCAACTAAAAAATCAAAATCAGAAAGATAGGTTACCCACCGTATCAATCTGCTAACAGAGCCTTTCTTCAAATTATCTATTGAATTTAGTATGCTCATAAATTTTTTTAGATCAGATCTTACAACAAACCTTTCTGATCTCACAAAGAACATGAAAGCTTGAATAGCTTTGATGACTGCAAGGATTTCCTTGTGAGTAGAATGATAGTTGATCTAAGGTTTCTTGAAAGTACCTGAAGCATACCTGCATGGTTTTTCTGAACCATCTTCTAATCTTTCTTTCAACACTGCTCCCAAATATTGATCAAAAGCATCTGTTTCAATAATCTTTAATCCTTGACCTAGAAGTTGCGAAGGAGGCAAAGCAGAACATCTTTCTTTAATCCTTTTAACAGCATTAGTCATATCTTCATTCCACGGAGGTTAAGATTTTGACAATCTTTTATTCAACAAAATTCTATCCTGAGCAATCTAAAAATAATGACCAGCTATGTAATTTACACAACCAAGAAATCTCTGCAACATTGTTTTATCAGTAATTTTATCAGGAAAATTCTGAATATTGTGCAACACATGTGGCTGAACTGTAACTTCTCCTGATTTAATGGTTATCCCTAGAAAATCAATTTCATATTTGAAGGTAACCATTTTCTTTGTTGACAACACTAAACCATTGTCATACACAATCTGATAAAACTGATTTAAATGCTTTAAGTGATCTGCAGGACTTCTACTGAAAACAAGAATATCATCTATGTACACAATTATGAATTTGTTGTAAGGAGCAAAGATGTCATTCATCATTTTTTGGAAGATGCTAGGTGCAGTTTTTAACCCAAATGGAAGGACATTCCATTCATACTGACCAAATGGTGTAATGAATGCAGTTTTGTATCTGTCTGCTTCATGAACCTGAATCTGCCAGAAACCTGATTTCAAATTAAACTTACTGTAAACTTTACTCCCTGTTAGTCTATGCAAAATTTCATCTTTGGAAGGAATCAGATGTTGGACAGGAATCACATATTTATTGAGAGGAATATAATTAATGACTAATCTTTTCTTTCCTCTTACCTGCTCACTCCTTTTATTCATATAAAAGGCTTCACAACCCCATGGACTGTGAGAATCTCTAATCAAACCTTGAGCTTTTAATTCTTGTATTTCATTAAAATAGTCTTCCCTTAATGAAGGAGCCATACCAGAATGATGTGCTTTAAACTTTGGCTCAACTGGTTTCCTATTATGATCTGTAATCAATTTTAAATCAATTCTACACATATGAACTTTCCTATGCTGGAATGCTAAAGGATTTTCAGAACAACAATCCTTTACTATTTTTGCAAGCACAGGATCTATCTCTACTTGACAGAAGTTTATCTTCTGATCGATCCATTTTGTATCAATAGATTTTTTAGCTTTAGCTTTCTGGGGAACCTTACATTCATATCTTTCTTTTTTATACAGACTATTTATTTGCTAAGACAACTTCATGCTGCTGGATTGTAATGGGATAAAAACAAGACAGATTATCAGATCCAAGCATGAGATCAAACATAGGCATTTCATGATGAATAAATTTCAAATGAAATACCATATTCCTGAAGAGAATAGGAATATGAGCAGAAAATTCTGAAATTATAATTTTAGCATTGAATGTAAGTCTAACAAAATCTGGGATCCACTTATCTTCTGAGATTGCATGATACCTTGCTAAAGAGGCATCTGCACCTATATCAAGCAGTGCATCAAGACTATAGGTTTTGAAACCTGGAAATTTGATTTGTAATTAACATACTGGATTAGTAGCAATATGGACTGAAATTTGATTGATATGGTTACTACTATCCATCATATGAGTACTTTCTACTTGTTCAGCTACTTGGGCTAATTCAGCTTCAAATGCGGCTTCTTCTTCATCATCTTCAGCTTCTTCTCTTATTAAGGCTTCTAATTTAGTTTGAGACTTTTTAATAAATGTTTGTAGAGTAGCAATGCGTTTGGTACGCCATTGTCTTCTCTCAAACAGATTAGTTTCTATTTCTTTTCCTTTGATAGAAGTCTGTTTACTAAATTGTTGCTGAAGCATATTTTTCTATTGCTAAAGTTGTTCTAACTAACTCATATATCTCTTCTCAGTATTCATAATCTGTTGTTCTAAAAACATTTTCTCAGAAAACATATATACATGCAAACTGTCATACTTCTCCTTTAAACACTGTAACTGTTGTGACAGACTTAAACTATCTAAAAACTGACTAGACTGCATATTAATCTGAAAACCAATTTCTAAATCAAAATCTGATGATTCTGTATCAGAACTATAATCTTCCTGAACCATATTAATCTCAAACTCATTATCAGACTCATATTCTATATCTGACTCAAATTCAGCATCATTATCTGTAATATATACATATTCATCTTCATTAATTTGATGGCTTTCTAAGAAATTTACTTTCTTAGACTTTTCTGACTTTTGCTACCCATATTTCTTTTTTGTAAAAATCTTTTTGTTGTGAAAGGGCATTCTAGCTTTTTCTTTAAACCAAATTTTCTTTGGTTTTGATCTTCTGTATCCTGGAGGACTACAGGCACATTTATCTAACTATTTTCTCCTTCTAGATTTTCTATACTGATACACATCTGTACAACCAAATCTATCATCTGTAGAATTGCAAAACTTTACACCAAGTTGTTTATGGAATCTCATAGTTTCCTTATGAGTTCTCCTTTCATCACACAACTTTTGATTCACTCTATTAATATACTAATTTATTCTACCAAATGAAAATGTAGAATACTGATCTCCCATGGCAGCTTTATATTTATTTGAAAAGTACTGGGGAAATGATTCCACATATCTGACCTTGAAGGCAGGATTAAACATTTCACCAGAAGCATAGAGGAGATTTTCCATATGACACATATATTCTTTTAATCTACTCATATCACACAATTGAGCACGCAAAAACTTAGATCTATTAGTTTCTCTTTCATCATCAATAGTACCCACAAATTCAGCATAGATGGCTTGACAGAGGCAAGGAACAGGTTCAACATAATTAATGATATTAGCTTTATATGTTGCATTACCAGCATCCCACCAGTCTTCAATATTACCAACAAAACTGTTGACTATCTGTTGTGCAACTGTCTTAG